>PITA01016138.1:0-47808 GCA_004023965.1 Spilogale gracilis | reverse complement strand
ACAGTGTAAGAGGGTTCCCCTTTCTCCGCAGCCTCTCCAACACTTGTTGTTTTCTGTCTTATTAATTTTGGCCATTCTGACTAGTGTAAGGTGGTATCTTAGAGTGGTTTTGATTTGAGTTTCCCTGATAGCTAGTGACGCTGAACATTTTTTCATGTGTCTGTTAGCCGTTGGTATATCTTCTACAGAGAAGTGCCTCTTCATGTCTCTTGCCCATTTTTTGATGTGTTCATCTTCTTTTTGGGTGTTGAGTTTGAGTAGTTCTTTATAGATCTTGGATACCAGCCCTTCCCAAATATGATTTTTTTCTGAATCTTATTTCTTTTTCCCTTGACTCTCTCTTGCACTTCTGTACTACCTCATCTTGTTCCTTCACTTCCCAGTTGTCTCTTCCCCTTTGCAGTGAGCTTTTAATGTCATTGTCCAGTTAGTAAAAATAACCAGAATGTATAAGACTCCATGCTATGAACTTGGCACATATTATCTCATTTGATCCTCACATAAACCCTGCAAGATGGGTAATACATGGCCATTGTTTGTTTGTCTGTTTTTTTTTTTAACAAAGAAAAATGAAGGACAGTTAAGCAATTTCACCATGGTCATAAAAAACAGACAGGCTCATCTGACTCCAAAGCTGATGTGCTCTGTGTTCCAACCCTTCACCTCCCAAAGCACGGTAGTGATCATTTACACCATCACATTTTTTGTGATCAGGAAATCTTAATTAATTCAGCATATCACATCTGGGCTCTTCTATTTGATTTCTTAAAAGTCTCTAATTTCTTCCAGTTGAACTCAAAAAAACTAGAATGGAGGATAGACTGGGTAAAAGGCACCGTTCCAGGCACTAAGGATGGCAAGAAGGCTAAAGTGTTCAGCCTAGATGCAGCCAAGTTCATCTGCTGTCACTCCCTGACCTCCTCACATCTGCTTGCTCGAATCAGTATCTTTCTTGTCCTTCACTCATGCTATATTTTTTCTCGCCTCTCACTCTTATTCTCCATGTCCCGCCATGAGTTCCCTTTCATGTTTTCAAATTGTATTCTTCTTTCAAGGCCCAGTTCAAATCTCACTTTTTCCATGAGGCTTCCCTGAACTTTGGTGAAATCATTGGTATCTTCTACTTACTCTTCGTGTCTTCTTGTCTCCTATTTGATCTATGTCACCAGCAAGATTGTCAGTTGTGTTGACCATAGGAACCTGCACACTCCTTTTTTTCCCCCACTTCTTACATAGCACCAAGCCTGCACTGATTACTAAGTTAATCATCCTGTCTATCCATTAGCAGTAGGCAGAGAAAGCAATAGTGACCTGATGGAATCTGACTCATAGCCTAGAATTACTGGAACTTTCTCTCCACATTGCTGAGTAGAGAGCCGTGTCCAGTATCATGAATCACAGAAAATCATCAAATTAATCCTCCCCCTATGAGAAAATAAAACATTTAAAATATTAAAAAGGTATTATAAATCATAGAAGGAGGCCTCATGAAACATGGGCCATGCTCCTAGCCGTAACATTTCCAGACCTTACATAAGCCAATACACGTTGTCTTCACCTATAGAATGAAAATAATTATGTCTAGCTATTAAATTTGATACATGGAAGGTCATGAATTAAAATTCTTATGACTTAAGTTACTTTAAAACAAAACAAAAAAAAACAAAAAAATCTCTTGGAACCTTCACTGTAATACTGTTTTGAATCAGGCAGTTTTCTCTGTGAAATCCACTAAGAAGATGGCTTCTGAGATAAAGAAAGCATGTGGCAGTAAGATTCAAGTTCAACAAGCAATAAATGAGTGCCCACCGTGGCAATGCCACATGCAAAGCTTCAGGGGATAAAGCTTGAACAAGACAGTTCCCCTGGCTTCTAGAAGTAACAGTCTCAATGCCTCCTGATGACATTAGATATTTT
Organism: Spilogale gracilis; assembly: GCA_004023965.1. Lineage (NCBI taxonomy): Eukaryota > Metazoa > Chordata > Mammalia > Carnivora > Mephitidae > Spilogale > Spilogale gracilis. The sequence goes on along the minus strand of PITA01016138.1, from coordinate 45,891 downwards.
GTGAAGAGTGGTGTCCGGGTAGGGAGTGCTGTCATGCTTGAAAAACCGCCTGAGGGAGAGGAGTCTCCACATTTATTCCCAGGACACAGACCTCACAGAATGGATTTGAGAAAAGCTGAAGAACATTGCAGTCTTACAAAACAGCTAACAATATGACTGTGAGCCCGCTAGCCTTGATGCAGATGTTATTATTTTCCTGTCCCCCGTCGCTCTGGACACAGTGGAACTCTGGTGCCCTTGAAGTGCAAAGTTGCTCCAGGATGTTCACCCCCACTGGCAAAAATTCAAGTTTACAGGTAGGTCAGGGAGCATGGTTTACAGATTTTCTGATAATGCTATCAACTGAAATCTCAATTCTAAGTACTAAGTTCAAACATCATTCCGGTATCCTGCCGGGTTATCTTTCATAGAATAAGAGGGACAGCATTCACATAATTAAGCCTCAGGTTAGACCTAGATCGTATTGACCACCAGGAATTTCTGTGTAGGATACGAGAAGACTGGAAAGATAAGCCCTTCCTCTTTGGGCAATAGAGCTTCTGATTTGCCCATGAGGTTTCCCGTTTTAAATGGCCACAATAGACACACAAGATGTCCATCCCCTGTTTCTTTGCACGGTCTAATTAAACACAGGAGGTTTTCTTCTGGTTCTAGACTGTCAGAGAAATAAATTTAATCGACTCTAAAAGGGGCCAGAAATAAGCCTTTTTTGTGATTGCGTTCTACCGTTTTTGCCTATTAAGAGGGATTATACACTTTCATGTGACTGCAAAGTAGATGTTATGCTTGAGAAGAAGTTTCAGCCATTTCAAAACATATCTTTTCTTTCCCAGTAACCCTCCTGCACTCTCCTGTTAAGATTCTGAAATAAGGAAGTTAACAGGCTCAGAGATCCCACTGTTTCCCATTTCTATTTCCAGTAATAGCTCTCAGGGCTACTTTGTCACCAAAACCCACAGAATTGAATGTGATTGCAGCAAAAGGTACTATGAGCAGAAAATGAATTCCTTATGTTGAAAAGAGAAAAATGTGTGGGTGCCATAGGAATGAGGTTGTAGACAATGGTGGACTTTTCAACAGCGTATTACAAAGGGATGGCAAAACTGACAGATAATCAGGTGATTGACGTAAATTTTTGAAAATAAAAAACGGAATTTTCCAATTTATTATGGCTTTTGTGCATTTTCCTTTTAAACTGCTGCATATATTGCTTACAAAAAATTTATGTGCACTTTATTTTGATGTGTTTTGTCAGCAAAAATTCATAAAACAATATGAACTCATTTAAAGTTGACTTACCTTGTAGTTTTCTTCCAGGAAGTAAAAGTCCTTGGCTCAAATCTTAACCAACGATTATTATTTTTAAAAAAGACACGCAATTATCTATGGCTACTCAATCAAAATTGAAATGGAGATATCATTTGAGATTTGGATGCTTAGTGACCTAACAAATTCAGAGAAAACTTTTGGGAATTTGGACAATTATCTCTCAGAGCGTGTCCTATATTTTAGTCCAGGACATATATCTAGCATGCTTTGTGTCATCTTTCTGCCATAACCCAACTTTTCTTTTTCTTTTCTTTTTTTTATATATCAAAACTTTTCAAAATTTGAGAACATATTCAGTGGTGTTGCATGCTACACAATGGTTATTTTAGAAATTCAGCTTGGAAAGTCAATAATTCCATTGTAGAAAAATCATCAGTTAAAGCTTCTTGCATTACCCAGAAATATAATAAAGTGTGTATCATTTATATAAACAGCCTTATACAATAAATATACATATGTATATTACACCACGCAGTATTTGAAAGTGAATCTATTTTTTATAATTGTGGTAAAATATACATAACCATTTTTAAATTTACCATGTTAACCATTTTTAAATGTACAGTGCAGTGGGATTAAGTACATTCACATTGTTGTGCAATCATCACCATCATCCATCTCGAGTTTTTCATCTTCCAAAACTGAAACTGTGTACCCTTTAGCAATAATTCTGCATTTGCCCCACCTTCAGGCAATTACCATTCTACTTTCTGCTTCTGTGAATTTGATTATTCTAGATGCCTCATGTACAGGAATCAGACAGTATTTGTCCTATTGTGACTAACTTCTTTCACTTACTATGATTTCCTCAATGTTCGTCCATGTTGTAGCATGTGTCAGAATATCTTTCCTTCTTAAGGCTAAATAATATTCCACTGTATGTGTAGACCACATTTTGTTTATTCATTCATCTGTCAATGACCCTTTGAATTGCTACTACCTCTTGGCTGTTGTGAATCATGCTACCTTGAATCTGACTATACAAATGTGTGTTAGAGTTCTTGTTTTTAATTGTTTTGAGTACAAATCCAGAAGTAAAATTGCTAAATCATATGGTAATTGTATTTTTAATTTATCACGGAACCACCATTCACTTTTCCATAGAGGCTACACCATCTTACATTCCCACAAACAGTGCACAAGTGTGTTAATTTCTCCAATCCCGGTCAATTCTTCTTCTTTTTTCCCCTCCTCTCTCTTTTTCTTTCCTTTTTTCTCCCCCTTTAGTGATAGCAATCCTAATGGATGTGAAGTGGTATTTCATCGTGGTTTTGATTTGCATTTCCCTAATGATAAGTGATATTGAACATCTTCTTAGTCATTTGTATTTCTTCTTTGGAGAAAGGTGTTTTTAAGTCCTCTGCCATTTTTTATCAGGCTATTTGTTTTTGTGTTGTTGAATACTTGGTAAATGGATGCATTTGGGGGGGATTTTTTTTTATTTAAATTCAGTTAGTCAATGTATAGTACCTCATTAGTTTTTGATGTAATGTTTAATGGATGCATTTTTAATTACATTATATTCATTGGAATAAGTCGAATGTATGATATGATCCCATTATAATGTATTCTGAGAAAATTTTGATTCAGGAGAACTTGAGATATATTGACATATGACAAAAATAGCCAATGTTTTGACACGGTATGGCTCATTCAGGCACATTTGTTAAACATTACATAAGTTTTGATGGGTAAGTAACAAATTTAGGAAGTGAATGACTCATTTTTCCATTCCTGATGCTTGTATTACAAAAGATACTGTATGCGCTCACCTACTTACCAGCAGTGAGCACCTGAACATAATAGAATGTTTGGTGAGTATGCTTAGAGTTGTCAAGCCAGGCTGACTTCTCAGTTGCTAGGCTGTGCAGAAACAGCCTCAGATCGTCTTCACAGAACAGGTCACTGTGACCTCTAGTGTTCTGACTCCACCTCTGAAATCCCTCCTCTAGCAATGGAAGTTCTGCCAAACCCTCCTGACAATAAAACCTACAATAGATTAGTCTGCCGCCACCCGCTGTTGCTACCGGTGCTTCTGTGGTTTCTCCGCTGTGTCCTACTCACCTTTGTCTGGCCCCGACTTGTCCATTAACTTGTTTCTTCTGCCCACCCTGCCTATGCTTTCCTCATTTCAACACCCCCTACAGCGCTGCTTGCGATCCCTGCTGTCATCCGTGCTGAGCACGTGTGCAAGTCACGGGGACCTGTTGCAACAGGCACTGGGAGCTGGGCTGTGTTCCAGAAAGTGATTGTAAGGGTTCCTTCTTCATTTTTAAGATTAAATGAGGCTCAGGGATGATGCTGATGAAATTGTTTAGAAAGGTGGATGTGGTGCCTCTGTAGTATGTCTAGGTCCTACATTAGAAGGATTGGAGGGACTTGCCTTTCAAGTCTGGGCGGATGCACATTTGCAGGGATGCCCTGAGGACTTTCTACTTTAAACACATGCAAGGCAAATCCCATTTTAAAAACTCCAAGAGGTTGTTTATTTTGCCAACACTATGAAGGTTCTTCACTGATTCACAGACAGATTTTTTTTTAACCACATGGAAGTCATGCAAGTTTTTCAGACTGCTCTCTGTTATATACTTGAAACACTATCAATCATTCCTTTCTTTATTCTACCCACGGTTTTTGAGTGCTTCAAATGTACCAGGCACCATGCTAAAGAATAGGAAGCAAAGCAGCAAGGAACTCCAAGATTATGTTCCTTGAAGTCATGCATGCTTACATTGTATCCCAATTCTGCACTCACTAATGGAATCCAGGGCAAGTATCTTGACCCCATTAGTACTCATTTAACCTCACTTGTTAAATGGTGAAAGTGATAGTACCATTTATAACATAGAAAAACATAGCAAGGGTTATCTGGCATGTATGTATGTAAGTTAGCACAATGCATGATACAGAGTAGTAATTTAATAAATGTCTGAAATTATACTGCTGCTGTTAGTCTTGCACTGAGAGATGGGATATGAGGTTTTTATCTTCAAGTAATGCATCAGCTCCCATCGAGACAAGCATGGAATCAATTAAGAACAATATAAGTACTATAGGAAAGATTGTGAGATTGAAGCTCTAATCAGGGGGGAGAGCTTATTAATTCTGCCTGCAGTAGGGAGTATGGAAGTATTTGTGGTTGGCATCTCAAAGGAGATTTTACTTGGACTGGAACTTAGCAAACAAAAGAGATGTTGATAAGTCTTTCAATGTCATGTCTTTTTTTGTTTTGGTTTTGGGTTTGGGTTTTTTTGCATATGATGTGTTTCTCGATGTGTCACTTCAGCCTATGGTGTCCTTTCTCCCTTCTATTCTAAAGCCCAAATTTTATCATCCCTCTAATCCTTCAAGACCCTCTTCAAATGTCAACTCTTCCTTGATGCCTTCCCCAATGAGTGAATAAATTTAGACATTCCTTGAACATATACTTGTGTTCTGGGAACTGAAAATAATTTTTCTTATACAGAAATTTATTTTGGCAAGAGAATTACTATAATGGAATATAACCTGTATTAACATGAGTGCCATCAATCATTCTCTGAGATGAGTATGATAAACATTTCCATTCTTGATCCAATTAAAGCTAGTAGAGCTGGAAAAAACCATATGGACTTCTTTTCTTTTTTTAAGTGGTATAAATTTTCAAGGCATAACTACTCAACTGATTCAGAGACAATAATATGCCAGTAGAGTTTGGATATAATCTGCTGATATAACATAAAGGTTTTAGAACAATAAATAAAACCCATAATATAGGGAACTGATGGCATCAGAATAATTAGATCCATCAGTACACTTAGTAACAACCAAATGAAAGAAAACCACAACCCAGCAAGCTAGAGGCATATTGCTTGGTCCCTTTTTGCTAAGTATCCAACTAGATAATATTCAGTGATAATGAAAATAATCAGTAAAGTTTACCATGTAAATAACCAAGGCAAATTATACCTATAATAATTCCAGAAAAATAAAACCCAGGAGGCAGTACACAACATTCACCCAAATTTCTATCTTCCACAAAGTATTGCCCAAGTTCTAGTACCAAAAATCCAAATACTGGCTCCAACAGAGACAGGATCAGCATTCAGATATGAGATGATAAACATGCACCATAAGGGTTTGAGTGAAAAAGCATGAGAATCTGCTGTATCGAATGTTCACCAGCAAAAAGGAAGATGTAAAAGGGGGTGGGGAGAGCTGTGGGGGTTAAAGTAGCCATAAAATGCAACATTGACATTTTTGCTTTAGAAACAAATAATAAATAGATGGTAGGTTGAATTTTACAGAAGCCACAAACTGGCTATCTGGTTATAAATGTAGTCTGTTGACATATTTTGTAAAATAATTTTTAATTAGAAGATTTTGCATGGGAGTCCAGATTTCGCTTTTCATTTTGAAATTGGAAACATCCACACACAGATATTTGTATTGTCCCCACTGTCACCTCCTTTAAGACTTCACTTTGTTTAGTGTGTAAAATGAGAATATTAAATAAATCTGGCACCTCTGGGCCTGTATTTATCCATATAATAACTGGCATTGTTTAAGTAGAAACTGCCTTCATTGGACAGTTCCCACACTCTCCAACCTACCTCAACCCCCAATCCTCACATGTCAGCCCACTCTTTCTTAGCATGCTGTTTAAAAACATCAACCCAGGGGCGCCTGGGTGGCTCAGTTGGTTAAGCGACTGCCTTCGGCTCAGGTCATGATCCCGGAGACCCGGGATTGAGTCCCACATCTGGCTCTCTGCTCGGCGGGAAGCCTGCTTCTCCCTCTCTCACGCCCCCTGCTTGTGTTCCCTCTCTGGCTATGTTTCTCTCTGTCAAATAAATAAAATCTAAAAAATAAATAAATAAATAAATAAATAAATAAATAAATAAAAACATCAACCTTGTTCTAACCAACAGAAATCCTACAAGAATCAATAAGTAAACGAAATAAGTTTTAAAATAGTATGCACAGGGCCCTGTATGAAGTGCTTGTATATACCTTAGTATCTATTTTACAAAAGAGAAATCTGAGGTTTAGGTAGGTAAGTAAAGTCAGTTACCTAAAAATGGAGGCCTGAGACTTAGGTCATTATTTATCTGACCTCAAAGCCAAGCTCTTCACTCTTACAAGTCTTAGAATTTATTACAACATAACATGAGTATTTTTATCTGTGGAAAAGCTGGATTGAAATGGCTTTCATTTCATAAAACCAAGGTTTTATTCATCTTAAATCTAAGCAAAACAAAGATACCTGTTCTGAGAAAGAAAACATATATATATATATATATGGAGATTATTCAAGTATCCCTTAATAAGAAAAGAAGTAACTGATGGATGGAACAAGGGGTGGAACCAAGACACCAGACTTGTTCTCTTGAGGAATGTGCAGTCAGTGGAAACACCTGCAGAGTTTTCTACCACTCACTGGAAATTCCCTAACCAGCCCCAGTTTGAGGCAGTGCAATGGCAGAGGCCTGGAAGCATTAGTAGTCCTTATCCCCACCTTGGAAAGAGACTAGAGTTGGGTGATTTGCCTGCCAGTCACAGTCTGATCGGTGCTCACCCGATAAAACAGAGAAAATGTCAAATATCACATCCCTGTTTACTCTTCATGAGTTATGTGAGTTGGTCTCATCTCCTATGTGACAGAAGCTTGGCTGTAGGGAAACTACAGTTTCCCTATGGGCCTCATCAGTTGTGAAGAAAGACAGGGGACAATGATACTTCCTGTGGTCTTGATCTATAAATCCACAGAGCATCTCCCCTTGCCTCACAACCCCATAATAATATTTTAAGCTTCTGTTCATGCTTGATTTCCAAAATCAAACCCCAGATAACAGCTGTGACTATCCAAAGGAAATTGTTGAGCCATCGTCTTTTCATTCAATCTGTCTTTTCATTCAATCCTTGGAGATTATGGACCAAGACAAACAAACAAATACTATGATTATCCCCAACGTTATTTGGTTGTGTTTCTGCCATCATTGAAAAGCTTGACTGAGGTGGCGCCTGGGTGGCTCAGTTGGTTAAGCGACTGCCTTCGGCTCAGGTCATGATCCCAGAGACATGGGATCAAGTCCCACATTGGGCTCCCTGCTCGGTGGGAAGCCTGCTACTCCCTCTCTCACTCCCCCTGCTTGTGTTCCCTCTCTGGCTGTGTTTCCATCTGTCAAATAAATAAATAAAATCTTTAAAAAAAAAAATCTTGACTGAGGTGTGCCTGGGTGGCTCAGTCAGTTGGGTGTCTGACTCCTGATATGGGTTCAGGTCTTGATCCTACGGTTGTGCATTTAAGCCCCACTTCGAGCCCCACATTGGGCTCCATGCTGGTTGTGGAGCCTATTTAAAAAAACAAAAAAACAAAAAAAGCCTTTGACTTCAGTATATTCAAATATAATCAGTTGATATTCAGAGAAAACAGTCACCCCTCAAGGCTTGCCAGTTTTCTTCTTCACCATTTCCTTCGAGCTTTAACATGGCTGGAAGAACTATTTCCTCCCTATCCCCTTCTCGCTTGACTTTTGAACTTCACAATCCCATCTCAGTTTCCTGTCCTCTTATATGAGGGAAATATTCATATCTTTGCATCCTCCCCCCTTATATATAGCATATTTATGTGAAAAGAAATAAAGATATTATCTTGCTAGTAAATCCTAAACACCTATTTCTGTTTGTTTACTTGGTTGATTATTAGTCGGGAGGGTGTGGGGTTTTTCTATTTCTTTTGTTATTATTATTATTTTTTTCAAATGTCTCTTAAGCACCATGATGGGGTATATGTTTGTGATTTAGAGGTACATAAGTCTGGGGTACCTGGGTGGCTCAGTCAGTTAAGTAGCCAACTGTTGATTTCAGCTCAGGTCATGATCTTAGGGTCATGAGATCAAGCCCCAACAGGGCTCCATGCTGGACATAGAACCTGTTTGGGAGTCTCTCTCTCTCTCTCCCTCTGCCCCTCCCCTCCTCTCTCTCAAATAAATAAATAAATAAATAAATAAATAAATAAATAAAATGATTAAAAAGTTACATAAGTCTGATGAGATATATGAAATTTGTAGTTGGCCCCTTTGTTATTAAATAGTTGAGGTCCCATGCAATGCCCCAGGCTTAAGCCAGAGGAAGGCTGGCATGACAGAACCTGTGATAGCTGGTGGCATGGCCAGAAAGGGTGTCCCCAATACCATGTTTTGTGCAAACAAGTGGCATGCTTCAATGGTACTAAGATCCTAAAACATTTTAAAATAGAGTTTTAGAAAATGTGCATTTGTTTTTGAGACCAGTTAAGTCTATACAGAAACTGTATAGTCCCAAATATCCTGATTTCAAGGTGACAAATAAAAAGAGAGGGGTGAGGTAACTTACATGGAAAATGCCATGATCTGAGAACGCTAAACTATGACATAAGAAATTCAGAGAGAAAATCACAAGTTGATCTACAGCACTAATACAAGACATATTTAGAGACGTATCCATCCCCACAATGGTATGAAACATTTATTAGTTCATTAATTGAAGTAGAAGTACTTTGATTTTGATATGCACTTTTTTCACATGATGAATAGAGAAAAGTTGGCTTTTCCAAAAGAAATATTTTTATATACGGTTAAGTAGGTCACCTCATGAAAACTTTCCTCAATTCTGGGCTGTCTGCAGCCCTCACTGCTTGAAGATTGCCACCCACTTCAGAATTTGTTTTTTGCCCCTCTCTCAGTTAGTTGCCCTGCATACTGAGATTGTGAGGTATGCTGCTCGTTGGGAGGGAAAAGTAAATATTGGGTTGCTCTAACTGAGGTCATAGTTTCTCCACGTCTAGACACACTAGTAACTGGTGCCTTCTGGACCTGCCATGCTTTCCATGGATTTATAAATGTATGAATTGCTTTGTATTTGGTTGCATAAAATGTACTGCGTTTCCAGACATGTTTCAAGATTGTATTTTAGATCTTTCTGATAAGTCTCTGCTCGAGCCATTTTTCTTCCACCAAGAGCACACAACTGTACATAATGAATTGGTGAACAATATGATGGATGTTTTCCATATTTTCAAACTCACCAGACAAATGGTTTTTACTTTTTGTTAACTAGCTGTATTTTCTATTATTTCGTTGGTGCTGTGTCCTTCTTCGGCCACTTTGAGGTTCAGTGAAAAAAGGCAGAGAGAAGAAAAATAAATATCCTCTAATAAGAGCATGAGGAAACAATTGCTTGTTGTAGAAAAAGAATGAATCAAAATTATTTTTTCTTTTTTACATTTTTTCTCCTTGTAGATAGACCATTTTGCTTTGGTTCTTTTATTGCCTCACTGTGTCACAATATATAAGAAAAGTGAAGTATGAGAAAAGACACACTCATACACATATGTTTTTAAAGATAGTCCAGGGAAATAAGTCTTTATGAATCGGCCTGAGCAATTCTACAAACTGTATGACTTTTGATTCTATATGTTACTTTCTTAAATTCACCAAATAATCACAAATGCAGATCTATATATATACCTCTACAAACAAAAAATAATTTATTACTTGCTATGCCATGTCCAAATAAAATTTAGTCTTTTTGCGTGTTCTTGTTAGAGAAAAACATGTGTTCTCAAACATACCCTGTGGGCCTCTGTGAGTATTTCAGGACACAATGTATTTTGTCAGCTTTTTTGGTTATTCTGAGCATAGACTATTTCATAATTTCTAAGTCTCTTATTGATCCACATTATTTAGAGTATTTAGAAAAACACATCATAACATCCTTTGAAATATGAATCCTAATTGTGTTTCAGTTATTACTGTTTTTAAATTGAAAATAAGATATTAGGAGCCAAACAACAAAACTTAAAAAAAAATCAATCTCATAATTGCAAAATTTTTTAAGTTACATTGATGGTCAAAAGCTAGTCATTCTCTGTAGAAATGCCTTACCGATGATTCTGCTTTGTTAGTTTTGTTTTGGGGGGAAGAGCTGAACTACCGCCAAGCTGCCATCATCCTTCCTCCTCATCATAACAGTCATATGTTATGTACTAACAAATTTTAGTACGATTTTATTAACTGAACATGAATATGGGAGAGTATTGTCTTTGCCTAAATTTCAGGAGGGACAGCCCTAATAGCAAAAATACTTCAAGTTGGATTTCTTCTTGATTTGTGCCATAGTTTTGCTTTCTTGAAAGAATAAGGTGCTATACTGAGAATCCATGTGTTGTTCCCCATCCTCCTCATCTATCCCCACTTTCTCTTCTTGCCCCACTTATACTTGCTCTCCAGTTCGTCACCTGATGAATTTTCCTATGTCCTCCAATTTCTGTTAAATAACCTCAGGGTTTCCTATAACATTTTGTGTTTATCTCTATTGCAGTACTAGTTGTGTTTTATTATAGTGAGTTACTTCTGTTTCTTTCTTTCTCTGAATTTCTAAAAAGCAGATACCTCTCAGATCTTGTCTAGCTGGTCAATGAATGTGAATTAATTAACCAGTTTGTGTGTATTTAATAAATGGTTCTAAGCTAGTTAGCAATTTGAAAGACAATTCATTTATTGCCATCAGTTATGCAAAAATAAATTACAGTTGGAAAAAAGAGTTGAATTTTTTAAAATATGGTAATGAAAACATCAGTGTGAGAGTCAGGAAAAAAAAATTGTCCTTTCTTAATAGTTGAATTTGCCTTAAGAAATGACCATTTTTTGTTAGTTAGCTGCATGGAGTAAGAGGTAAGACCCTATGAGCAAGACTGAGCATTAATAGCTACTTACTGAGTTCTAAGGAATCAAGTTCATTTAAATGTAAAGCTTATGTTGTCCCAACTCAGACTAGACAAGCAAAATTGGGGCAAGGACTGAATTGTTTCAGAAAATTAAAAGTATTTCAGAGACTGAAAAATAATAGAAGAAGAGAAGAGAGGTTTTTTTGACATATACAAAGGGAATCTGGGAGAGAGAACAGGAATACCTACTAGAAATATTTAAATTTCACCATGCAAACTTTATGTGTGTTATAATATTTCTTCTTTGTTATCCCCATGAGCATATCATGGATTTAAATCTGTATTTTGAGGAATGAAAAGGAATTCATGAATATAGTTTCAAGTTTTATTTAGAACAAAACCAGAGCATATCTGTATTTCCACTGATCAATCTAAAAAGCACATTTGGTGGTTACGTGGAAACGTGGTAATAACTTAAATTCTAAAAGAATAGGAAAAGTAACAAAGAATAATATTAGTGGATTCAATTGTAGGAAGTGCAAAATTTTATATCATAGAAAAATGTATTAAATAAAAATACACCAAGAAACTACTTGTAGGACAGGGTTAATTCGTTTGTAAGAGCTCATAAAAATTCATAAGACATCCTCATCACTAATATGGTAAAAAAGATGAAGAGACAGTTGATAATTAGTAAACAAACATATGGGAAAATGCTCAAACTCACCGGTTATTAAAAGAATGTAAATTAAAAAAATACATTCCCCTTTATATTATTAAATTAATAACATTTTAAAGTAACATTATAACCTCATGTGAATGTGCATATTTACAAAGTAGTATGCATTCATTTATTCTTCACTATTGGCAATTTAAATTGAACAATGCATTCAGGAAAAAAAAATATATATATTACTTTATGTTTCAAAAGCCATAACTATGTTTATACTCTTTAACCTAGTTTTTGTGGAATTTATCACAAGGAAATATTCCAAAAGGCAGAAAATGTCATAAGTATAAGCCTGTTCATACCAGAGAAAAATAAAACTATTGACTTTTAAGAGCAGTATATTTCAAATGCTTTTACAATTTTTTTCTTTACTTTATTCTAGTGTCGTATTTGAATTTTTTTAAAAAAGGATCATCTTTTCTTAATGTCTTCTTTTTAACCAAGATTTTTAATTTTCTTTTTAACAAAATATAAGGTTGATTTTATTTTATTGTGCAAATTTTGCTCAAAAATGATGAACAAAGACTAAAACAATTAGAATTTAGCTTGTAATAATGCTTTGGTTTCAGGAGTGTCATGATGTTGAAAAACACATTAATTGCTCTTTGTTGGGCTTCATTCATATATAGTATTCTGCTTTTAAATGAACCAAGATTGGTTCTATAGTACATACTGGGACATTTTTTAGATTTCCAGTAATACTGTTTAGTTAAGTCTTACTTTTAAATAATTTCTTTGTAATGATCAGAGTAATACATATTCACTGTAGTAAATTTAGAAAGATAGAGAAAAGCATGAAAAAATATAAAATCCCCAGCCTCTCACAATCCAAAGATAACCATTATTAATATTTTGATTTCTATTCATTCTATATCCATAAACAAAAATAGACTCACGATGTGCAAAAATGCTTTGTAAACTTTTTTAAGTTACATTATATATTTGTATTTTATTAAATATCCTATCTCATCATATTTTTAATCCCCATTTGTATCTAAATCTGCTTTATTTAGTTCAATATCAAGTGTTGAAATAGATCTGTTCTTCTAAAAGGGAGACCAAAAAAGAAAAAGTCATGCAGATACCTTGTAAAGAGAGAGAAATAATAGTACTAAAAGCATTTTAATAAAGGACAGTTCTGTCTGCCCAATTCTTTATATGTCTGTTTTAGGCAGCAGATGTCAAATGTTTTTGTTTTATGGTGATTTTTACCATAGCGCAAAAGTCAGTATTCTGCTGTCAGATGTGGGCTTACATGTGAAGAATAGGAAAGGAACTTAACTAGGAAGCATTGAGCTCAGGGAATTGAATTTGCATGTAATTCACTAAGCATACATGCTTACATGACCTTTAGAAAAAGGAATTAAACCAGTTTTTCACTAGCTCTAGGCATTCCACGTTAAAGAGGCGATTGAATCAAGAATCTAAAATACTCCTTATGAGATAGCCAGGCTAACAGAAAATTACTTTAATTCAAATATATTTCTCTATTAAATCCATAGTGACATTAACACGACACGCTTACCCTGGTAAGAAACTGCAGATGTGAGTTTAGTTCTAGCTAAGTTGTTACATGAACCATGGACTATTTAACTAAGTACCAAAAACAATTCTACCTCTCCCCTAAAAGTCAAATGCAATATTTTCAAATCTCATTTCAAAGCTTCTAGATTTTCTTTTGGCAATATCCTGAATCAGTTCCAGATCTGTGGTTAATGATAACGTTATCATAATGTTATGATAAAACTGATATAAAAATCAGGAAACCTGGGTTAGCGTCCAGCTACATCTATAAATGTCTATAGGAGGTAAGTTAAACTTTCTAGGACTTAATTTTATCATCTTTAAATAAAAATATTGAGTTATATAAGCTTCAAGATTCCATCTATCTCTAATACTTTGATATTCTAGTTCATATTAACTATCCCTTTTGAAGAGATATCAAAGTGATAGCAAAATAGTGCAAGGGACCTATTACATATTGCAGCCTCAAGGATGGGATAAAAGAACTAACCTGGCTTCCATCTAACCAGGAGGAGCATATAACTAAATATTTAGTGAAAGAAATGAATGAATATGTGAGTATTCTGCTAAAAATATATATGTTCAACAAGAAGGGGATTGGATTAGTATGCCAGTACAGTATAATCCACTGCCAGCATTGTGTACAGCATATCCAAATTGAGCTGGCATACAAGTTCTATTTTCTTTACTATATATTTAACCTCCAGTTTGTGTATAGAAAAGATTCTAACTTAAAAAAAAAAGACAGCAAAAAGAGGAAGTATTAGAGTCCAAACAGATGAGAGGGGAATAAAAAGTTGTTTAAAATTATTCTAGTAATTGTACTTAAAAAATAAAAATCCCCTCAATTTCAATTCATGTAACTGAGAATTTATTTTCCCTGGGAGGAGAATGAAGAGCTGAGTGAAATGATTACTGGTAAGGGAGGGACTACCATGTGGGGGATAATTCAGGAAAAATAAAAACAATCAACACATGTCAGGGATTTAGAGGGGGAAATGATTAAATGAACTATGTATAGCCTAAACATAGATCAAGGAAAGTAGCAGTATCTATCCAAGACTATCAGAGGATTTAATAGTTTTTGTTACATAAGATTCAATTCAGTGCACTTGAGTAAGAGTCAATGTTAGGAAAGGCTGAGCAAAAGAAGTGGAATACCTTATAGAAAACTAGTCAAATATGAAGAAGTTTTGAAAAATAATTATGGGTTGGTTTATATGCTCACAGAAAAGAGTGCACTGAGAAAGAGTAGACTTTGGGGAGATCAAAGGAAATCTTGAAATGAATGCTAAGGAAATAAAATAAAATTTTCTTTTAAAGGCTTTTTGGAAGTAAAAAGAAGAGCCAACTTTGACTAGCTACTCAATAAATATTTTGACAGTTATTAAATACCAAATATGTGCACGTACTACTTAGACTGTGGAAATGCACTGACTCCTGCTCTCATGAGGCTCACATTCTGAGGGGAAGTGGGAAGAGAGAGGTAATCAACAGGTAATCGTTCCATGTGTCAAGTGCTGATAACTGTATGAAGAAAAGTAAAGAGGAACAAAGAAAAGAATGGCTTGGATAGGTATGATTTTGTATAGGGGTTCAGGAAGATTATTTTTGATAAGGTACCATTGGCGCAAAGACCTGAGTGAAATGAAGGAACATTCCAAGAAGAGTAATGAAAGCAAGTTCAAAGGCCTTGGGAAAAGAACATTTTTAGCATATCCCAGGATGAGCAAGGAGGTCAATGTGGAGGAAGTAGAATGTACCAGGGAGATAAAAATAGGAGAGAAATTCAGAAAGAGTGCAGAGGGCAGACCGCGTTGAGCATGAATGTCAAGATGAGAAGTTTATGCTTTGCTTGGAGTGAAATGAAAAGTTTTGGAGGGCTTTGAAAAGAAAAATAGTGTTTGTAACTTTATTTCAAAAGAATTTTCCTGATTCTTATAGGGAGATATTGTAAAGGGGCAAGGGCTGAAATAAGAAAATCAGTTGGATTACTAATTCATTCGCTTGGATGATGGTGGTAGCTTGGATTATGGTGGTGAGAATGGAATTGAGAGATGTGATTGAAATATGCATGTTTGAAGGGGAAAGCCAAAGGATTTGCTGATGGATTTGGATATAAGATGTCAGGGGAGGTTGTGGGGGTGGGGCGGGGAGGCAAAAATGAAGCCTATTATTGTTGCTAAACTATAAGTACTACGAAGGAAAAGACTTCACCTTTTTTGTTCATTGGTATGTTCTAAGCACATGGAACAGTGCCTGACACATAGTAAGTGCTCAATAAGTGTTAAATAATTTTTGGTCTGAGTTATTTGGAAAAATGGATTCTTTCATTTACTGCAATGGAATTACAATATGGTGGGAGCAGGTCAGAGATAGGAATCAGAATTTTAGTTTTGTACGTATGAAGTAGAGATATTATTTAGTCATATAAATAAAAAATAGACTAGGCATTTGGACATACAAGTTAGAGCTGGAGTAGTCAATTTGAAAGTTTGAGTATTTAAATCCATAGAACTGGATAAGATCACCTAGTGACTGACTAGGAGGAGAAAATAGACATAAGGATTGAGCATTTAAATACACCAAAATTTAAAGGTTGAATAAATAAGAAAGATCAGATCCTTCTCATATGGCTGAGAAGGAGGGCCCAGGAGATGGAGAACAATGAAAGGTGAAAATGCTAGAATCAAGCAAAGAAAATGTTTCAGGAATGAAGGTTCAATCAACTATTGCTGAGAGATCAATGAGTTCTAGGGTTGAGAATCATTGACTTCATCATTAGTGACCTTGAGAAGAACTATTTAAGTTAGGACAAAAGTCTAATTGGAGTAAATTCAATAAAAATATGAGAGTAAAACAAGTGAGTGAGGTTAGACAATTCTTTCAAGTAGTTTTACTTCTAAAAGGACCACAAAAATGGAGAGAAGACAGAGAAATAGGAAGGATATTTTACAAGATGGGGAATAGTGTAACATTTTTATATGTGTGTTGTAGAAGAAAAGGAAAAAAGCAATGAGGCTTTAGGCATAGGGTCACTGCAAGAACAGAATCCTTGAAAAATAAAAAATGGAGTATATTCAAGGCACAAGAAGAACTGACCTTAGCTAAGGAGCACAGAGAGTTGAAAAGGGAGGCAAAATATGTGGAGAGAGATGTGGGTATATTTGAATTTTTTCCTTGGAAAATCATGTAGGTGCTTGAAACAATTCTTCATGAAACAGGAATTAATCAGCTCATTCATCAGCTAAAAATTAAAAATCCATCAGCTAATAATGAAAAGTAGAGAGAGGTTATAAGGAGTTTGAAAAGAGGGAAGGGTGAAGTAGCCTTCAATAGGACTAGGAGGGTGATTGGATTAGAGAAATGTGCAGTAGGGTTGCAGGTAACAGTCGGAACCACTTAAATAACATGATAAGTCTTAAGAATTTTGCAACAAATGGTCATGAATTTAAAGTGGGAATAGTCAATGTGATTGTGTTTTTCCAGCCATATTCTAAAGCTTAGGTGTAAGAATCGAGTAGGATGGTTAGATTGAAGGTTTTCCCTAGAAACTTGACAAAGGGGGAGAAGGTCAAGAAGTTGAAAGTATGACAAGGGAGTAATTATAATATTGGATCAGGAGATTTAAGCCATATGAGAAGGAAGGTGAAATCATGGGGGAAGAATAAAAGACAATGAAAAAGTCATGGAGTCTCTATGAGGTTTCTGTGAGGTTGTTGGATTCAAGGTACCAGCGGTTTACACCAAAATTAAAAAGGGTTGTGGTCAGAGAGCTGTATGCTTGAGCTCTAGATGTTGGGGTCCAGCTACCATAGTGACCATGCAAATGGGCAATTTACATGGAATGGAAAATAAGAACATTGGAGGAGCTAAAAGGTCTGATGGTGACAGGATTGCCAGATCAGTATTGAAATCACAACAACACATAAATGTGTACAGAGATTAAGACAGGTGGTAAAATACTCAAGCAATAAAGTAGAGAAAAAAGAAACTTAATAGAATAACATTGATGTAGCTCATTCATTAAAGAAAAGCTAGATAGCCAAGACTTGAGAAAAGCAGGATTCGAGCAACAGCAATCTGGATCTTCTTTCTAAGATGTTATTATGTCGCATCTCAGCTCCTACCATCTTCCATTTCTGGTTATTTCTGTTAAATATAGAAATTCTAGGGAGAGCTTTTGATTGGTCAGTTTGGTTAAGGAGTACATATCTTAGATCAATAATGCTGTATCAGGACTTCTCCTTGGCCAAGGATGTGGGGATCTGGTGCCTAAAGAAGTATAGGAATAGATGTTACAGTGATAATAAGAAACAACTATTGTAGAGGATATCACCCAGTATGAGACTTAACTAGAGACAGCAAAATACTTACCCTGGTGCAAAATAATTCTTATTAAGTACTTCATAGTCACAATACTTGCTGTAGTTTTGTGTTTTTTTTTTTTAAGATTTTATTTATTTATTTGACAAAGAGAAACACAGCTAAAGAGGGAACACAAGCAGAAGGACTGAGAGAGGGAGAAGCAGGCTTCCTGCTCGGCCACCCAGTTGCCCCAACATTTGCTGTAGTTTTGAGAGCATCAACTTCTGATATAAAATTGAAACACAGAAACCTAACTATACTCTCATCTACAACCTTACCAAAGAAGTCTAGTATCATTACTATTAGACTATTTGAGGGGCCCCTGGGTAGCTCAGTTGGTTAAGCGACTGCCTTCAGCTCAGGTCATGATCCTGGAGACCCGGGATCGAGCCCCACATCAGGCTACCTGCTTGGAGGGAAGCCTGTTTCTCCCTCTCTCACTCCCCCTACTTGTGTTGTCAAAAAAATAAAATGTTTAAAAAAAAAAAAAGAATATTTGAAAGATTTCATATTCATGTTGTATCTATTTGTCTGTAGCATTTACCTACAGAAGAAAATTCTTAAAACCAAACCAGAAGAACCCACACTTTTAACTTACAAAACTCTAAAATTTGAACATTCATTACATTTCATGGCATTGGGCAACAAATAAGTGGAGAGGTGGGTAGTTGTCATCCCACTCCACAAGTAACCTGGAGGGAAGAGAATACCCAATTAGTAACAATTGATGGCATAGATGATATAAATAGATATAGATCTTTCATGATCAAGTGTTGCCCTTGGTGTCATATATATAATATATATATAGCATAGATGATATAAATAGATGATATAAGTAGATATAGATCTATATGATCGGGTGCTGTCCTCAGTAACAAACACATAATGTGATATATATTACATATATATGTAATACATTAACATATGCTTATTGTAAAAATGCAGATTTTTACAGATTAAAAAGTGAAAAGTCATTATTCACCACTTCTAGTTTTTCAACACCTCACTCTCCTCCTTCCTTCACCCTGCCAAATCCTTCACGCGCATTATTTTATAGAATTAGAACACTTTACCCATTCAAATGTATCATTCTCTTCCTGTGTAAACTTTTTAAAAATCACTTAATTAAGAAGGCCTTTAACACCTTAGGTTATAAAAATATTCTTCACTGTTGGGGCACCTGGGTGGGTCATCAGTTAAGCCTCAGACTCTTGGTTTCAGCTTAGGTCATGATCTTATGGGTCCTGGGATCAAGCCACTGTGCCCCTTTTCAAGCCTGCCTTTGAGCACTGCATAAGGCTTCACACTCAGTGGGTAGTCTGCTTGGATATTCTCTCCCTCTGCCCTTTACCCATGCATGCACACACACACCTTTCTCTAAAATAAATCTAAAAAAAAAATTATCCAATGTAGTCTTCCAAGTTTTCAGCTTTGTTTTGTAATTGTTATTATTGTTATTGTTTTACTGTTTAGATACTCCATGTATTTTTGTGTGTGCTATAGGATATGTACTTAACTTTTTATGAAAACATCCCATTGTTCCCACAGAGTTATAATCCATCTTTTCATCCCTAATTAAATTTTCATCTTTATCATTGTGTTGGGCATCTGCTTTTTAAATCTGTTTAAGCCAATTCAACTGCTTCTACTAACAGCTCCACCTTCTTTGAGAGGTACTGTCATTTTTTTCATCCATGCAGTTCTCACAGAGCTGCAATAATATAATTCAATCTACTGAAGCAAGAGGATGGTCAAATAAACCAACCCAGGTTATTCTGATTGTGTGTGTCTAGAATTTGAATCCTAAGAGCTGACATACTATGACAAAGGACAGTAAATAAAACTAAGGACTTATATTTTGCCAAAGTCAATGACCATTCTCTTCTTCCCACTTGATCTCTCAGTAACATGTGATCTAGTTGACTACTTCCTCCCCAAATCATTTTCTATGGTTTTCCATATCACCATATTTTTTTAAAGATTTCATTTATTTATTTATTTGACAGATGGAGAGATCACAAGCAGGCAGAGAGGCAGGCAGAGAGAGAGGAGGAAGCAGGCTCCCCGCTGAGCAGAGGGCCCGATGCGGGCCTTGATCCCAGGACCCTGAGATCATGACATGAGCCGAAGGCAGAGGCTTTAACCCACTGAGTCACCCAGGTGCCCCCATATCACCATATTAATCTGAATTGCCATCTGCCTCAGTGAGTCCCCTATACTCATTTATATCCTCTTTCATTTTTTGCATATTTTACCTGGGTCCCTGAACTTGCATCCCATCCTTGGTTCATCTCCTCTTTCTGAAATTACTTACTTATGTAATTTTTAAAAACTTTATTCTTTGCTAGAATACAACTTCTTGGAAGGCAAGATTTTGTCTATCTTTACTGCTCAATTGGCAGTAACTAATGTAGTATCTGACACATATTAAGTAATAAATATGTGCTGAAATGGAAAAGGAATACAGCTCATTAGAAAACTGTATTTAAACTATATTTAAATATCTTCAACTTGTTCTTCAACATACATTTCTTATATGGCTTCTGAGTATTAGGTCCTATGTTAGATACTGGGGCTATAAAATAGCATAGGACATTATCTCTATACTTAAAGAGCTAATAGTCTAATCAGTGGTTGCCATAGGAAGAAGAATGACCCAGTCATTATGGGAAAACCTCAGAGTTAGGTGGAGAAAAGATAAGTGAGAAACTTTTCAAGAAAATGTGGATAGGATGGTCCCTGAGGTCAACATAGAAAGCAATACAATTTTAATCTTTTGTACCAAGATAAAATGTAATATCTGAGCAAAAAGCATCATCTGGAAACACCCAAAGATGGAAGACTCAGATGCTAAATTCAATTACGTAGTCTTACATGACCCCATTTTGGCAGCCATTCACTAGATTGCTCCAAATGATCTAACTGGGAGAGAGAAAACCATTTCTAAAAACACCCAAGTCACATTAACACTTCATTACTCAAAGTTAACATCTTCAGTCATACTTTAAGTAGTAAATCATGAAAATTATAGCAACAGGCTTGCAATATATTCAAGAACTATAGTACAATCTGTCCTGACTTAATTTTCATTATAGATTTCAATATTTGATATGTGACAATATCATATATAGAAGTTTGGACTCTTGGTCCTGCAAGATCATTTTAGAGACAATGAAAAGAGACTACAAACTATCCAGTACACTAGATGCTGGCAAAGAGCCCTGCTACATCCTTCACCAGTCAACTTCAGGTCTCTTACTTAGGATCAGGCCTGTTACCCTTTTCATGCTCATTTTCTCTTCAACCCAAGAGACTCAGTCAACTGCTCTCTACTGTGTAAAGCAGCCTCCACTATATGCCAAGTTGTAGGGAAATACCCCATTCACAATAGCAACAAGAGCTCTACAATACCCAGGACTAAATTTAAGCCCAACCTGAAGGGGAAAAAAAATGACACTTTAATAGAGAGCTTGAAAAAAATATCTGAATATATGAAAACACAGGCTATGTTTATAAATGATAGGGCTTAATTAGGTAAATATGTCAGTTTTTCCAAAACTTATTTATAGATTATTTAAAATTACTTGAAATCTAACCAAATCACCAATGGAATCATTTTTTGGACCTTGACAATTTAAGTTCATCCGGAAGACTTTGCAAAAGAGCAAAGATAATTTTGGAATAGAGCCTTTAAAAAGAAGGAGGGGTTATTTGCTTTTAATAAGCATCATAATAATACAAACTCTGTAAAGCTGGTTTTGAAGTAGTTGGATGGATCTAAGGAATAGACTAGAGACTACATAGGTAGGACTTGGCATATAATTACATAAGTTAGTGTTCATTGGTCACAAGCAACAGCAATGAATAGTAATTAATTCAGAGATTTTCTGAGTAACTCATAGAATGAAGGGCATTTTAAATAATTGGGTCCCAAGAAACGCAGGAATAAGTGAAACTTTGGGGTTTTCAGTACCAAACCAAAAAAAAAAAAAAAAAAAAAAAAAAAAAAAAAAAAAAAAAAAAAAAAAAAAAGCAAACGAAACAACAATAGCAGCATCAAGAACAAAAACCCCTCATGAGTTATGTCTAGGTCATTGGTGACACTAATGAAGTGGTGAGAAAAAAACACCAGGCTGGTGTTGGTTATAATGGAAGGGGACAAGAAGAGAAATAAATATAGGCAACTATTTGAAGACTTCTGTTATGAAGAGTTACAGAAAAATTGGGTAATAACTAAGGACACATTGGGTCAAAGGAAATTTTTGTTCTGTTTTTAAGATGTGTAATATTAAAGCATGTTTGTATGCCAATTGTAATGGCAAGTTCAAAGAGAAAAGTTGATAATGTTGGAGAGAAAGTGTACCATTGTAGGAACAAAGTCCTTGGGAAGCAAGACAGAGGTTAAGGTTTTTAATAAGGGAGAGGACATTTCAGGGCACCAGGTTGACTCAGTCATTTAGGCATCCAACTCTTGGTTTTGGCTCAGGTCATGATCTCAGGGTCATAGATTGAGCCCCGTGCTGGACTCTACACTCAGCATAGGGTCTACTTGAGATTCTCTCTCCTTCCCCCTGCTCACACATTCTCTCTCTCTCTCTCTCAAATAAATAAAAATCTCTTTTTTAAAAAATAGAGATGTTTGTTTTCATGAGAAGAATGTAGAGCATATGGATTCTTTTTATTTTTAAGGTTATATTTATTTGACAGAGAGAACAAGAGAGCACAAGCAGGGGGAGCAACAGAAGGAGAGGGAGAAGCAGGCTCCATGCTGAACACGGAGCCTGATGTAGGGCTCAATCTCAGCATAACCTGAGCTGAAGGCAGATACTTAGCTGACTGAGCCACTCAGACACCCTAAGTCTATGGATTCTGATAAAAAAAACAATAGTGGAATAAATAACCAAAAGATAAGGTGGTCCTATTTTCTTCAGTGAAATAAACAGTGAAGTTATCACCTGAGTGTGAATCAGCAATGAAAGATTAGAGACCTTAACAAGAAAGAGGAGGACAAAACAGTCATCCTAGATTGGAAACGTGAAACCTAGTAAAGGGATTTAAATCAGTAAGATCTCCAGATAGTGCGATAATATGCAAACTGAGCCCAGTCAGTAGGGAAGGTGGTTTGTCTTGCTTTGTTTCTCAGTATTTTCTTTTCTGGTACAGAATGAGAACCTGGATCCTTAGATTTAGCACATAAATAGTTAGGCTTGGATGCCTTCCAGATAAGATGAGAAGAGAGTGTTTAAAGGAAACCAAGGTTATTTGCAAAGAGATTTTATATGCAGAATCACACACTTATGCTAGGTAATGTGGAGAATAAAGACATGAGGAGAATGATGATGAGTGAAAAAATAGCACAGCCCATAAGATGGAGGCAATCAGTGAGGTTCAAGATTGGCTAGAGGAGGAAGGCCAGAGAAAGCGAGATCGAAAGAGTGGCAAGGAAGGCCAAAGGGTAGGATGTTTGACCTAGCAGTTTGGGATTTGCTTCAATGTTTGATGTTGTTAGGAAAAGGGCAGGGCAACTTGAGTGGGTGGCTGAGATCACTGTAACTAAAAGGTCACTAATTAAAGAGGTCAGAGAGATGGGTGGGTCTAAGACTGAATGTTCAAATCACCAATTATAGTAATAGTAGCAGTAGTGCTGTAGGAATCTGTGAGCTAAATAGTAATGAAACTAATCAATGAATGAAGATGGCACAGAGGGGTGAATGGTGACACATTTCAAAGAAGTTTTGAAGTAAGAAGGAATAAGAATTGGGAACAGTAGTATGGAGGAAGGAGGACACCACACACATTGGGTCTTGAGGGATGTAAGATATGGGACAATAATCAAACTCTACTTAAGAGGCAAATAGTGAAAATAACATCTTTAATGCACCACTATGTTTCAGTGAATGCAACAGGATGCAGGGAGTGTTCATAACATAAATAGAAGATTGAGTGGTTGGTTCTTGCAGACCAAAAGTTCTAGAGGGTCAAGTGGAAGAGTACTGACAGGGAGGGAGGGATTCCAAGTAACAGCCTACAAAGAAGTATGGGGATGGGTGTCCATGCTACAACCAGGCATGGAGGATGAGATTAATGGCATTGGCCTAGAGTGCAAGGCAATGAATCTCTTAGGGTAGGCTGGCACTCTGGAGATGAAGAACTGAAGCAAAATAGAGCATGCAGAGACATTTTCTTTCATTTTTTTTTTCCTAGAAATTCAGCTTGCGATCTTTAGATTTATGTTGTAAATTCACTGTAAACAGCACTTAATCTGTTTAAAATTATCATTTTCATTATAAAATATTCATGGTTATGGTCAGAAAAATTCAAATTGCATGGAAGGTTATAAACTGAAATGTAAATGCCCCCTTTCATTCCAATTCACCCTCAAATATATTCCCTCTGAGTAACTGTTGCTAACAATTTTTATATGTTATTCTAAAAATATTAAATCCAGAAACACAAATACAATAATATTATGCACAGTATTTTTACTTGCTTTTTTGCTCCTTTAATTTAATAAGATCATAGATAAGTTTCTCTAACAGTATGCATATATCTACATCCCTCATTTATTTAAAAGACTACATAGTATTTCATAGGAGAAATTTTACTCTATAAAAGGCTAGATTTAATATTATCATAATGACCATCCTTTTTTTTGAAAACCTAGAAGCTTCAGAGATAGTCCTGCTTAAGAATACTTGTCAAGTATCTTAACAAAGACCAAGAAAGAACTGACTTGGGGCAAATGAATGCATGATGAGACTGGAATGGAAGTATCGTTCTTCAGTAAGCATCTCACCTGGATCACTGATTTGTCAAATTTCTCTCCCTGTCACATATTAAACAAGCAGAGGGTCAAAATCTTGACGAAGGGCTGTAGTACTGCCCCTCTGAAGGATGGGCTTGTACTGATATTAATGAAACAATTTTTGCTGAATTAACTGAGAATGGGAATGATGATTTATCTATTAACTGTGGTCTCTTATTGATCTCCTAGTGCCCTAGGACATAGTATACTGTTCTCTTCTCCGTATGAATCATTTCTATTTGTCTTATTTAGCTAAATTTACTTTGTTTACATCTTCTTTGCAGTGAAAAGCAATAACAAAAATAAAAACAGACATTTCACAATGAAAAGCACAGCATCCAGCACATTCTAGAACCAATGTTTCTACAGACTAGTTTTTACAGAGATACTTCTCAATTTATAGAATACATACATTTCTTGGGAGAAAATGGTTATTTAAATATTTATTTATTTATTTTAGAGAGAGAGTACACAGAAGAGAGGAACAGAGAGAGAGGGAGAGAGAAACTTAAGCAGACTCTATGCTGAGTGCAGAACCCAACATGGGGCTCGATCCCATGACCTGAGCCCAAACCAAGAGTTGGACACTTAGCCAGTTGTGCCACCCAGGTGCCCTTGAAAAAAATGATTTTTAAAGTGAAACTTCTTTTCCCATTGAATTTTATGCAAATTGGAAAATACTTTGCCTTATAAAATCCATAAATTCAATGAATTTTTTCACTTTATTTTTTTAAGTTCAGAGCAAATTTGTGAGCAAGATACAGAGATTTACCATACGCCTCTTGCCTCCACATAGGTATGGCCTCTCTATTATCAACATTTCCTACCAGGGTGGTACTATTTATTACAATAGATAAACCCACATTGATATATTATATAATCCAACATCCATAGTTTACATTATGGCCCATCATGGTACTTTATCATTTTATAGGTTTGAACAACTGTATAAGACATACATCCATCATTACATATAATAGCATACAGAGTACTTATTTTCTTTGCCCTAAACATCTCCTGTGCTCCATTTATTCATGCAAGCACTGATCTTCTCACTGTCTCTATGGTTTTTATTTTTTCAGAATGTCAGCTAGTTAAAATCATACACTATGTAGCATTTTCAAATTGGCCTCTTTGACTTAATAGTATGCATTTAAGTTTCCTCCATGTCTTTTCACAAGTTTGATAGTGCATTTATTTTGGGGGCTGAATAATATTCCCTTGTCTGTATGTATTACAGTTTCTTTATCTACTGAAGGGACAATATGGTTGCTTTTAAGTTTGAGCAGTTATAAATAAAGTTACTATAAACATCATTGTGCAGGGGTTTTTTGTGGCTATAAGTTTTTAATGCCTTTGGGTAAATGCCAAGAAGCATGATTGCTGGATCATATGAGAATATGTATAGATTTGTAAGAAACCACCAAACATTCTCCCAAAGTGGCTGTCCCAGTTTGCATCCCACCATTAATAAATTCCTATTGCTTCACATCCTCCTCAACATTTTTTTTCAAGTGACATCTTTTTTTTTTTTTTTTAAGATTTTACTTACATCCCAGTTAGTTAACATACAATGTAATATTAGTTTCAGGCATACAATACAATATAATGACTCAGCACTTCCATACAATACACAGTGCTCATCACAAGTGTACTCCTTCATCCCATCATCTGTTTCACCCACCCCTCAAGCACCTCTCCTCTGGTAACCACCAGTTGGTTCTCTATAGTTAAGAGTCTGTTTCTTGATTTGCCTCTTTCTTTTTTCCCCTTTGTTTTGTTTCTTAAATTTGTTTTGTTTCTTAAATTTTACATATGAGTGAAATCATGTGGTATTTATCTTTCTCTGACTGGCTTATTTTGCCTAGCATAATATTCTCTGGCTCCCCACATGTCATTGTGAATGGCAAGATTTCATTCTTTCTTTATGGTAGGATAATATTCCATTGTATATATACCACATATTGTTTATCCATTCATCACTTGATGGAAACTTGAACTGTCTCCATAATGTGGCTATCGTAGATAATCCTGAAATCAAGGTGCAGGCATCACTTTGAATTAGCATTTTTGTATTTTTTTGGTAAATACTTAGTAGTGCAATTTCTGGATCCTAGAGTAGTTCTATTTTTAAGTTTTTGAAGATAATGTTTTCTAGAGTGGTTGTGCCGATTTGCCTTCCCATCAATAGCGTGAGAAGATTCCCCTTTCTCTATATCCTCACCAACATCTGTTGTTTCCTGAGTTGTTGATTTGAGCCATTCTGAGAGATGTGAAGTGATATCTCATTGTGGTTTTAATTTGTATTACCCGGATGATTAGTTGTTGCCAGGCATCTTTTCATGTGTCTGTTGACGATCTCTATGACTTTTTTGGGAAAATTAGAAAGAATTTGAAGATTGATTAACCATGTAGGTATGAGTTTATTTCTGGGTTCTCTAATCTGTTCCATTGCTCTATGTATAGGTTTTTGTGCCAGTTCATACTGTTTTGATCACTAGAACTTTGTCGTATAACTTGAAGTCTGGAATTCTGATGCTCCAGCTTTGCTTTGTTTTTTCAAAGTTGCTTTGGCTACTTGTGCTCTTTTTTGTTTCCACAGAAATTTTAGGACAGTTTGTTCTAGCTCTGTGAAAAATTGTTAATTGGTATTTTGATAGGGATTGCTTTAAATGTGTAGATTTCCTTGGGTACATAGACATTTTAACAATATTTGTTTTTCTAATCCATGAGCATAGAATCCATGAGTCTTTCCATTTCTTTGTGTCCTCTTCAATTTCATCAATATTTTATAGTTTTTAGAGTATAGATCTTTTGCCTCTTTAGTTGAGTTTATTCCTAGGTAACTTCCTTGTCAACATTTGATAAATTTTTATAAGAATCTTTAAAGCAAGCAATTAGTTGTTGGTGGCTAGTGTAAAAATTTTGCTAAGCCTTAGAGCAGATCACCTATTTCCCTATTCTAGGATAGCTCCCTTTTCCCTTTGAGTTCTTTTGATCTCTTCCTCATTTCATAGGAATTCTTCCTCATCTTGAAATCCTCAAAGTCTGTATTTAGTTTCCATGGCTTGGCTTCTCTCTTTCTTAGAACCAAATACTTTTTCTTGGTTTTTCCTCCCCCAGTATTTAATCACTATTTTTCAACATTTTTAATGTTTCCTTTGAATCTTACCCACTTCCTCAGTCCATGAGTTTGGGTAGGTCTGTTGTATTGCTCTCTATAGTGAAGTAAGTGACCCTGTTCTGGTCATGTGGTGTTCTAAGGCTCCCTAACAGAAGGAGGATGGGCATAGTTTTCTGGTTGGTTTAGTGAGAAGTTCATCTTAGAATCTATGTGAAATCTCCTGGAAAGAAACATTTCTTTTTCTTTGGCTTGGAGTATGGGGATATTGGCTTAAAACTTCCAGTGTCAGGGTGCCTGGGTGGTTCAGTTGGTTAAGCGACTGCCTTTGGCTCAGATCACGATCCTGGGATGGAGTCCCACATCGGGCTCCCTGCTTGGCGGGAAGCCTGCTTCTCCCTCTCTCACTCCCCCTGCTTGTGTTCCCCCTCTGGCTGTGTTTCTCTCTGTCAAATAAATAAAATCTTTAAAAACAAAACAAAACAAAACAAAACTTCCAGTGTCATTTTCTCACTACCTGAAACCTGATAGGCCAACATGAAGCAAGAGAGATCCAGGGGACAGAGACCAGGTTATGATGATATCATTGATACTTTGAACTGTACCTCTCTTCATCCATTTGGGCTTCTATAACAAAAATAACATAGAGTAGGTGGATTATAAACAATGGAAATTTATTTCTCACCATTCTGGAGGCTGGAAGTCCAAGATCAGGGTGTCAGCATGGTCAGGTGAGATACCTTTTCTGGACGGAAAGAGCTTGATGGGGGTCTCTTTTGTAAGAGCAATGATCTTATAAAAGAAACTCTGCCAGCATGACTTAAGCACCTTGCAAAGGCCCCAACTCTTAATACCATCACATGGAGCATTAGAATTTTAACTTGGGGGGATCGCAAACAATCAGACATGCAACATCCTTCCTGAAGACTGTATGAGTACTTTTCTGTTCTGTCAGAAAAAGTAAATCCTTTTTTTTTTTATCATCATCGCCATTATTATTATTTGTTCTAAGCCACTTTGAGGAGGGCTTTCTGCCACTTCTAACTTAAGTATTCATAACTGACAAGAGAAACGCATGGGAAATTTTGACCTTCCATAGCACACACCCAAAGCTTCCAGTGGTAAAGAAGCACCGTGGAGAAGGAGGCTGAAGCCAAGCTTGCAGGCCCTCACAGGCCATACAAAGTGTTTAGGATTGTACTATTAGTACTGTCGGAATTTGTCAAAGAGTTGGAAATTGGAAAAAGAATGTAGAGAGACCAACCTCTAAATAATCGGTGTGACAGATGACAAAGGCTTGAACCCAGTGGTAGCAATAGAGATGGGGAAAACTACATGGACTTGAAACATTTTGTAGAAAGATTTATGGGTCATAAATCATAGGCTTCTCCAGCTCTAACATTCTACCATTTATTTAACCAAATGGCACAATTGCTAGTATTAATTCAATATGCTTCCCTGATGTTCTGAATTTTTTTCCCAATTCAAATTCTATGAGGCTCTGGACATAGCACTTATATGTCATGGATCATTCTACTTTTGCCTCCCAGTATGAGCCCCTGTTCCTTCTTTGACCTTCCTGTCTCCGAAGAAATGAGGTACAGAAAATAATAATCAATGAAATTTATATTCATTCTCCTAATTGTCTGCCAATAATATTTCTTAATTGCTGCAATGGATTTTTTATTCAGCAGTGTGTTGAAAGAGATAAGTTAATCCAGCTGCCAGGATGACATGAATGGAGACATAAAAGTTATTGCTTTGGGTGCTGCTTCAGGCAAACCTCTTTCATTTTTCTTTACTGTCTCCCTATCTGTCGGAAAGGGGAAAAAATATCTTTGCTGTTCACTGATCTCTTGCACTGTCATACACAACGAACCAAGAAATAATATTTTTCTAGGTAATGTACTTTCATGTTTGATTTGATGGAATTTCATGAAGCCCTGACATGATTTTGAAGTTCTCTTTAAAGATCCAATGACTTTTGCATTTGCTGAACTCTGCCTTACAGAAATGCATTCTTTTAAACCCCTAAAAAAAAAATCTGCAATAGCATTTATCACTTTACTCCTCCTACCCCTAAAGAGGCCAACACAGTAAAAAGAAGTGGCTTGGTAATGTACAGATTTGCCTCACTTTACAGAAAGATATGTTTCTGAACATTTAATAAGTTTTAAAATAAATCCAATCCTTCTTTTAAAACTCTGGGAAGTGGACTATTTCAGGGAACTCACCATCTACTCTTTTTTTGTATGAAGCTGTATCCTTTTATAATGCAAAGATTCATGACTGAATTTATCTGTTTTACTACCTAAAAGATTTGTATTTGGTGTTTATAAATGACACATTTATATTATTATCATGTTTTAATGACCAGTAATAATAATGACAAAAATTTATCAGTTGAGTACACAAACTTAGTACCAGAATATAGTATGTAATTCCCAAGAAAGGAACATTACATATATATTTCTGTTCCTTCTAAAAGAAATATCTACACTAAATTATCCATGGCAGTGAAAATGTCAATAATATTAACATTATTAATAGAAACAAAGAGGGGCGCCTGGGTGGCTCAGTTGGTTGAGCAACTGCCTTCGGCTCAGGTCATGATCCCGGAGACCCGGGATCAAGTCCCACATCGGGCTTCCTGCTCGGCGGGAAGCCTGCTTCTCCCACTCTCACTCCCCTTGCTTGTGTTCCCTCTATGGCTGTGTTTCTCTCTGTCAAATAAAAAAAAAAAAAAAAAGAAACAAAGAGCTATTTATTATCTTATTTCCATGACTATTGTCAAATATAACCACTTATTTTTCACTCTTGTGGTTCTTTGCATTAAGCCGTTGCTACCATAACACAAATAAAACGGTTTTTTAAATTTGTTCTGTAATCTCATTTGCTGTATATCTGAGAGCAGGAATCCAGACTCTTGACAGCATATCCAAGTATGTAGGGTCCAAATGAAGGTGTTGTGTGTCACTATTTAGATAACAAGTGTCTGGAAGGTAAAGAAAACAGACATATGGAAAAAAATGTCTTGTGCAAGTTACATGTTACAGGAATAGTTTCTCATCTCAAAGGTTTTGAGACCTCTTGTAGTGAGCAGGTAGCAGAGAAGGGCTGCCTGTCTTTCGCAGGAGCCGAGGAAAGAGCGTCTGCTTTACCAAGCACAGGAAGCCCCTTCAAAGCAAAGCATAAAGAGTAGTCTCTATGGACTGGGGGGCGGGGGGAGCAAACATAGAAACAAGGCAACAGGGTATGAGCCCATAATTTTGGAGTTACTTAGATATAGAAGAAGGTGTTACATGAGTCTTTTTTTTTTTTTAAGATTTATTTATTTGTTTGAGTGAGTGAGTGAGAGAGCAGGAGTGGGCAGAGGGTCAGAGGGCAAGAGGATCTCAAGCAGACTCCCCTCTGAGCAGTGAGCCCAACGTGGGCCTCCATCTCTGGAACTAGAGATGGTGACCTGAGCTGAAATCAAGAGTCGCTCAACTGACAGAGCCACCCAGGTGTCCCCATAACATGAGTCTTACAAAAAAATAAGTTAAGGACTAAAGGAGAACCTACATGAACATGTTGCTACTTGAGGAAAACTTCTGAAGCCTTCTACAGTGGTATGAAGTTGGGAGTCATAAAGGGATAAAATGAAACTTCAAAACACTGAAGGGTTGATTATTTAGAGTATCTTTCTGACTGATATTGTTATGTAAGAATGAAATTTCAGGGTCCTTGACTATATCTCCTAATAATGAGTCTAGCACTCAGCCCTTATAAAATCATCATGTTTCCCTAACACAAATAATATGGATTTTCTTTTCAATGAGAAGAAATGGAGGAAATTTCAAGTATCCTCATCCTGAATCCCCTCTTTTCTCTGACTAGCTTCTATGGTTGTGCTACAGTTGTTCCAAGAACCATTTCTTATCCTTCCACTGAGCATTTCCCAAACCCTCTGGTTCTCAGTTGTCTATGCAGGCCTCATAGAAATTTAACATTTCATAGATTGGAATTTAAAACAAAAATGAGTATCTGTTTAAAAAAACATCATTTTAGATGTATTTATAATGTTTTATCCCAATTAACTTAACGGATGCCCTCTAACAGTGCCAGAAATCTATAAAGTAATTCTGTTCATTCCCTTGAACAAAATTTTTTATACTGCATGAGTCATTACTTTGAGTTTTCTCATATTTTTATATTTTTTCAGAGCTTAAACAGTCATTCAATGTATGTTTGTTAGCAGGCACTGCTAATCTACCCAAAGGGCACTGAAGTACAAGGATCAGTAGGATACGGTTCTTGCTTCAAGGGGGCGTAGACTGGTATGAAAATAAGAAAACAAACAAAGAGCAACAACATAGGCAATATAATAGTATTAGTGTTATGATGGCTTTAATGTGCAGGGTGCAAATAGTCTTCAGATGGAGCTCCATCAATCCCTTTTCTGTGGAAATTGCTTTTAAAATTCAGAAGGCTATAATGTTGTATGATAATGTTATCATTGTAATGTTGAGTGGCAATGATGTTCAGCATTAATTGGACTTTTCCATTTGCATTTGAGGCAAAAAATAAATAAATATATAAACCTGAAAAGAAAGAGTACGGGTATATTTAACAGGTAGACCTATTGGAAAAGTTTCCTTCCTTATTTTCATTCTTACCAGTCCCTCAATACTCAAGTGGAATTATTTCCAGAGATTGTGATACTTGGGGAATTATAAGACATAGTAAGCAATATCTGGGATTGTTTCTAACGGATCATATAGAGATAATAATAACGAACATGGGTAGAAATAAAAGTCTTACTTCCATGTAATCAAGTTGTAATGTGGAGCAAATAATGATGAGGTATTATACTTAGTACATTCATGTTCATGCTTTTATATATTGATACTATATACCATTATACAAATGCTTAAAATGACTTTTGGAATTTCATAAGCAGAGTGAAGATTACCAACATATTGAAACTGATGTAGTTTTGGGTTAAATATGTTTAGATAGATTCAGTGCTTGGCATGATAAAGAAATTATCAAGTGGAAGATGGTAGTCGACATAGAGTCAATCACCTTAATTATGCAAATAGATTAATATGAAAATATTCATTTAATTTGTTTTTACATACCCAACAAGCAAAGGGAGGTGATGTTCACATTACTGGTCTCAGATACCCAAAAATCCAGGAAATTAAGTTTAATTAATACAGAATGCATATAGAATATTCACCCTGGGAGAGGAGAAAAAAAGTCTTTTAGTTGCTAAATAGTAATACAAACTTTACTGAGACTGAGAACTTTGAAACTGGGAAAACTCTAGGGAAACTTTTCTTAATCATCCTAGGAGAACGGAATGCGTGTAGCCATAGTTTTGTTCCTCTTCCTTCTTCCTTTCACTCCATCAAAGGTCCTGATGTGATATAGCATGTTTTATTAATTGATTTTTTCCTTCTAGCTTCATCTGTACGAAGTTCTTTATCTGGATATTTAATTGTTTGTCACAAGTGTGCACCAATTTTATGACAGCCCAATGAGCTGGTGATCCCAGCTTTGCATGTGGTTTGACTTGTTCTAGAATAATCCACTTGACTTGTTAAAGCTGTGCTACTATGATCTTTTCAGAATTAACCCTCAGATTTACTAGCCATATAAAAGAGATGCTGTTCCCTCAGCAGGAAAGGCTACCCTAAAGGATGTCTGCATCTTGACGCCCCCTCCCCAAGGAATGCTGTAATGTTAACATACACTTCCCTCAGAGGGAAAGCAATTCAAAAGTAAACAATCAGCTACCTCTCCCAGACATCTGACACATTATGTACAAAGTACCCTCAGACCTGGAGGCTATTTTGTCAGGCTCGATCTTTAAAGTATATAGCATAACGATTTAAAAGAGCCACCCGACAAGGGCATAGACGTGTCTCAACCTTCACTTGGCTACATTTCAAAGAAACCGAGCTGGCCATCTGAGCAGCACTGCTTTATATTCTACAGAAAAGACAAACTTCTGAACAAGAGAAAAAAAAAATCTACCAGACTAGAAAACATTATGGCCAGCATGGTTGTGTAACACACAACATGCCCAAGCAGTAATGAGCCTTGTTCACATAATGTGAAAATCAAGTGTGAGGTTTTGTTTCTGATTTGGGTTTTGTTTGTTTGTTTGTTTGTTTGTTTGTTTGCTGTTTTATTTTGTTTGTTTGTTGGATATTGGGAGTGTTTCCTCTTAACCTGGTGTTTGTATCTGTAAGAGCAGGGTCCAGTTGTGGTCACTTGGGGAGCATGAGGAGAGGTACCATCAAGCAATTTATCTTTTGGATAGTTTGATAAAGATCAGTCCTTAATAGGCCGGTATATCTCACTTTTTTACAATGAAATACAGTTTTGTATTTTAAAAACATTCCTACTTGCAACAAAATAATTTTGAGTGTTTCTCTCAGTTTGTGACGATTTACACAACTCCCAAGAAACTGGGTAAAGGCCGAAAGCTGGTTTCTTCAGGACTTTTAAAAACGTTATTAGTTTTTAAACTAATAGTGTTAAGTATTAACTAAGATAGTATGTCAATAACATTTTCAGTGAGCTCTACTATGTAATTACAGACAAATACTGTGAGTTTTACCAATTTGTGGTCATTTTCCCATGTAGGCATTCATGATTGCATCTCTACATTTCACCTATGAAGAAAGTAAATTGTTGGAGTGAATTATGTCTGAATAGAAACAGGCACATTGAGCTACACAAGATTCTATATTTGCCTCTGGCTCTCCGACAG
Organism: Spilogale gracilis; assembly: GCA_004023965.1. NCBI lineage: Eukaryota > Metazoa > Chordata > Mammalia > Carnivora > Mephitidae > Spilogale > Spilogale gracilis. The sequence continues at coordinate 11,560 of PITA01016138.1, read as the reverse complement.
AGGGGGTTCTGACCACCTTCAGCAAGTATGGCCAGGAGGCTTTGGTCCCACTAGGGTCTTCCTGTGTTTGTGATAACTTGTTTCTTCTTCCATGCTGTGTGGTCTATGACACTATCACTGTTTTTGCTTCAAGGACTGATGTGTAAGCTTTGCTTTTCACACATGCACTTGCTTAAAAAAAAACAAAAAAACAAAAACAAAAAAAACAAGTCTTTAAATATGGAGTCTCTATTAACTGATGTCAATGGAAATCTTAGCCATCATCAGCATTATTCTACAAAGCATTCTGGAAGTAAGCCATTTGATAAGTGTTTGCTTCTCTTTCTCTTTGTGAGATCAGGGATTCCTTCCTCCCCAGCTTTGCAGGAATCCTCTGCAGAACAGGCAATGAGATAGATGCTTCAAACTCACTTTGCCCAAAGGGTTATTTCGTATTTAATGTCTACATCGAAAAGAGCCTTTCTATAGGCCCAACACATCACTCCAAGCCCACAAAAATCATCATCAAAACAAATAATAGCAGAGAGACCATCATCAAAACAAATAATATCACAATTTCTTGACTGGCTGAAGAGACGTACATTAGAAAAGATGTAGATTTTGTAGTCTTAGATTTGGTTCGGATTGCAGTTCCTCATTTGCGGTCTGTGGTATCTTAAACAATGCGTGCTTCAGATTTCTGGGCTCCTATTTCATAGAGATTGTAAGATATAATTCACGTGGAAATACCTGGCACATTGAACAGTTTTGAAATACCTAGTATTGGTGGTAATAAACTCGAGAATTGGAAAATTGACTCTAAGTGAAACATAAACTCTAACTACCCAAGAATGAAAAAGGAGATGGAAACCCTTCTTAGGTTTGCTGCATCGCTAAGTTGCCTCACATGAAAGCACATATCCCAGACAAGTGCTGTCACTCTGGGGTGTTGGTCTTCAAATTCCCAAGGTTGGGTTGGAAGTAGCCATAATTCCCAACATTCATGACTTCCTTCAGCCACTATAATCAGACAGCAGGTCTCAGCTGTTCTACCTCCATCTGTAGTACTGTGGGGTCTGGTGCTACATGTCTGGGAAACAATGGGAGAAGTAGGTAGACTTGATCTTTTGTGCACCCCTGAGATTGGGGAAAAGGACAATATTGGAAGTCATCAATACTGGATAGTAACTCAGATCTATAGGAACAAATGAAAAGAACCAGAAATTGTAAATAAGAGGTTACTGTAACAAATTCTATAAATATATCTATTTCTTCGTTCCTCCTCTCAGCTTTTTAAAACTACATGAATTATGGAAAGTAATAACAATGTGTCATTAGGTATGTAATATATATAATAATAATAGCTTAAAAAGGGAAGAAAATTGAAATGACATTTCTGTATTTCACCAGAATTAAATGTAAATCTGAAGTTGATTCTGATAAATTAAGATGTATATCAGAAATCATAGAGCAATCACTATGAAAATTACTTGAAAAAAGAAAATAACTTGAAAAGTATAATCAAACATTATTAAAATTTGAAGTATAAAATAATAAGTTAATACAAAATAATTTATTACATTTTACCTTCAATAATAGATACTATTTCATGTAGTGCAAGAACTTTATAAGGATATACTCCTAGTCCCCCTACCATTTTTTGTTATTGTTGTAGATTTTAATTCCAAGTTCTAATCCCACAATGCATTCATATCATTTTGCTTTAAATAATCAAACATGTTTTAAATAAATCAGAAATTACAATGAGGAAAAATAATGTTGTTACCATCTTTACTATTCTACTTTCCATTTCTTTCTATACTTCCAAGTTTTCATTTAGTACTTTTTCCTTCTGCTTCTAGAATTTTAATACTTGCAGTTCAGCACTGAATTATATCAAATTATATCAATTTTAAATATGAAAAATTTATTTCCCTTTCATTTCTGATATGTTATACTTTTATTATTCAATCTAAAGTGTCTTGTAAATAGATGCTTCCTTTGACCCTTTGGGTGTCTTGGAACTGTGTTATTTAATTTCTAAATAATGGAAATTTTTCTCAGATATTTTTCTAAATATTTTATCAGTTTTGATTCCTAATTTAATTCTCATGCAATCAGAGACCATCCTTCATATTGTATCTTTTCCTTCGTACTTACTGAGAATTTTTTTATTACCTAATCTTATGATTTATCTTGGTGACCATATGCTGTACCCTTGGTATAATTTGTTTTCTGTTGTTGTTATGCATTGTGCCATATAAATACCGATTAGATCAAGATGGCTGATGTTGTTCTTTTACATCATTGTGAACTTTTATTTAGATGTTCAGTTGGTAAAAGGGACATGCGAAACTGTCTTACTCTGATTTGGGGACTATTTTTTTCTTTAATTCTGTAAATTTTGCTTCTTGTGTTTTAATTATATTTAAACACATCCATATTCTTCTTTATCTCCAGAAAAAACTTTTTCTTTAAAAAAAATCTGTCTTTGGCGGCGCCTGGGTGGCTCAGTTGGTTAAGCCACTGCCTTCGGCCCAGGTCATGATCCCGGAGACCCGGGATCGAGCCCCACATCGGGCTTCCTGCTCGGCGGGAAGCCTGCTTCTCCCTCTCTCACTCCCCCTGCTTCTGTTCCCTCTCTGGCTGTGTTTCTCTCTGTCAAATAAATAAAAAAAAAAAAAAAAAAAAAAAAAAATCTGTCTTTCTTCATATTAAAATAGACACATCAGCCTTCCAATGCTTAATGATTACACAGTACCTTTTTTTCTACCCACATACTTTCAGCCTGTTATATCCTTATCTAAGCACACCTCAGACAGCAACTAGTTGATTCTGCTTTTTTATCCATTCTGATAATCTCTGTCTTAAAATATAAAAATTACACTGTTTGACATTTAATATAATCATTGGTATAGTTAGATTTTGGTCAACCTTTTATTAACAGTTTTTCTGTTTATTCTTCTGTGCTTTGTTACACTATTTCCCTCTCATGCCTCATTTGAGATGATTCACATATTTTTAAATTCCATTTTAATTTATTAATTGCCTTTTCAGCTATATCTCTTTGCACCTTTTTGGTTGCTCCAGGATTTATAGTATATATCCTTAATTTTTCACTATACAAATATGATACCACCCTGCAGAAAGTATAGGGAACTTATTTATTCCCTCCACTTGAAAACTTTTATTCTATGGTTTGTCATATATAGTGAATTTATTATATTATAATCCCCAAAAGAAAGTAAAAGTTTTGCTTTAAATACACTATGAAATTTAAATAATTTAGAGTGAACATCTAAACATTTTCTTTTCTTTTTTTAAATAATCTCTACACCCAATGTGGGGTTCAACCCTACAACCCTGATATCAGGCATGGCGCGCTCCACCAACTAAGCCAGCCAGGTCCCCCTAAACATTTTCTTTTATATTTACACAGGTGTCTGCTACCACCAAAACTTTGTATTCCAGGAAGATTAAATGTTCCCACTTGTTTGTTTTCCTCAGACTAAAGTTCTTTTACCATCTCTTATACTGTCAATCTGCTATTGAGAACTTAGTTTTCTGCTATCCAAAAGTGTATTTTGCCTTAATTATAGATGAATAATTTTTGAAGGCTGAATATTTCTGAGTTGAGAGACTTATTTTTCTTTCAACATTTGAAAAATGCTGACCCACTGTCATCTGGCTTATTAATTTCAAATGAGAAGTCTTTGGCCATTTTAATTGCTTTCCCCCTCTATATGTTTGGTTTTTCCCTGTACGCTTTCAAGAATTTCTTTTTATCTTTACTTTTATCAGGTTGAGTATGATGTGTATAAGTTTGGGTTCTTCTTAGTAATCCTATTTGGGATATGCTATGTTTCTTGATATTGCAATTTATATCTGCTGTTAAATTTTGGAAGTTTTTGGTTAAAAATTTAACTAATTTTCTGCTCTCTACTTTCTCTTCTATTACATACATATTATAACTTTTGATATTGTTCCACTAACAGTTCAGGCTATATAAATTTTTTCGTTATTTTCCCTCCTTTTATTTTAAATTACTCAACTTTTATTGAACTCTTGTCAAGTTCACTGACTCTTCCCTTAACCATTTCTATTATTTTATTAAGGTCATCCTATTAATTTTTTATTTAAGGTACAGTGTATGGTATTTATAAGATTCCCATTTGGCAATTTTTCATATTTCCTATTTATCTTCACAGAGTTCCTAATATTTCATTCATTATCAACATGTTTCTCCTCATTTAATTAATGATACTTTTATTAGCCACTTTAAATTCCTTGTCTGCTAATTCTAATATCTGATTCATCTTGTATGTGGCCTCTATTGATTGTTTCTTCCTTTCAGTACACTTCACATTTTCCTGGTTCTTTGTATATACAAGAATTTTGTATTGTTTCTTAGGCATTGTGAATGTTGTAAAGACTCAGGATTTGTATTTTGTTGTATTCCTTTGAAGAGTATTGACATTTTTGTTTTAGCAGTCAGTATACTTGATTACAGTTAAATTGCAAACCCTCACTCTCACCTCCAAAGAGGCAAGTTATTTCTCAGTTATTCCTATTGTCCTAACTTGACTTGTTTGAGGTCTGCTTTGTGCAGGGTGTGGGTTCAGGGCATTGCCAGAGACTTGGACAGAGTTGACAAATATTATATGGGCTACCCTTCTAGGAATCTGTCCTTCCCAGAATTCCATCTTTATATTCCTGATGTTGTAACTGGATTGGGATTTTGTCTTCCGGTTTCTCAGACTAGTAGTACAGAGGATTTTCTATCAGATCTTCAGGCCCACCTGGTACACTGAGACTGCATTACATCTTCAGGCAAAAAGAGCAAATATATTGAATTCCTTCTGTGTTCATCCATCCCTTCTTCTAAGTTTTTACTCTTCTCCAAAATATATAATGTGGTTTTTTTTCCCCCAACTTTAATAAAATTCTCTCTTTGTTACTGGTTTGCAGCAGTTTGATTATGATATTGTTAGCATTTTAAAAATACTTATTATGGTTAAGATCACTGAGTTTTTTTAAACTGTGGATTTAAATTTTAATCAAATCTTATAAATAGCCAGTTGTTAATTTGTCAATTTGTAAAAATCTTTTTGACAGAGAGAGATCACTAGTAGGCAGAGAGGCAGGCAGAGAGAGAGGAGGAAGCACCTCCCTGCTGAGCAGAGAGCCTGATACGGGACTAGATCCCAGGACCCTGAGATCATGACCCCAGCCAAAGACAGAGGCTTTAACCCACTGAGCCACCCAGATGCCGTTGCTCCTTTTTTTAAATGGAACTCTAATTACACATTTGCTAGACCTCTTTATGTTGTTTCACAGCTACATGATACTAAATTCTTTTTTACCTTTTGTTTGTTTTTTTCCTAGCTATGTTTTATTTTGGATAGTTTTCATTCTTAGATCTTTTAGCAGCATCCGATCTGATTTAAAACTATTCCATAAATATCTCATTTGAACCATTGTAATTTTTTTTTAAGTAGGCTCAATACTCAGCATGGAGCCCAACACTAGGCTTGAACTCACAACCTTTAGATCAAGACTGGATCTGAGATCAAGAGGCAAATGCTTAACCTACTGAACCACTCAGACATCCCATCTCAAGCTATTATAATTTTCATTTTTAGAAGTTTGGTTTTCTTTTTCTAGCTTCCATATCTCTATGTATTGTCTTTGTTTTTCTTCAAATACGACACTGTGATTACAATAGATTTCTTTTAATTACAGCATCATTTTTTAAATTTTTTAAGGTTTTATTTAAATTCCAGTTAACACATGGTAGATTACAATAGCTTTTTATTACTTTTGTCTGCTAATTCTTTCTTTGTTATTATTTTATATCTTTTTGTAAGGATTGATTTTTGTCACCAAGTATAGCTCACATTATCCTCCTTCTTTGAATGGCTAGTAATCTTTAATAGGCTCCTGAGCACTGTGAACTTACTGTTACCTTTCTGGGTTTTGTTATCTTCTTTAATGGTTGCTGGCTTGGTTCTGATAGTTAAGTACTCACAGCTTGATTTAATCTTTTGGGGTTAATTTCTAAGCTTTGTTTGTGTGGATCTCAAGTAGCCTTTACTCTTGGGATGTTTAATCTCACTATATAAACCAGCCCTTCTATAGTTTGTACTAAATTTTCCAGGTAATCATCAAGAAATTTCCATTCTGGGGTGCCTGGGTGGCTCAGTTGTTAAGTGTTTGCCTTTGGCTCAGGTCATGATCCCAGAGTCCCTGGATTCAAGCCCTGCATCAGGCTCCCTGCTTGGTGAGAAGCCCCCTTCTCCTTCTCTCACTCCCCCCTGCTTGTGTTCTTTCTCTAGCTGTGTTTCTCTCTGTCAAATAAATAAATAAATAAAATCTTAAAAAAAGAAAAGAAAAGCCATTTCCATTCTGATTGATGGAAACTTGAATGATTCTTAGTCCACTGTGAGCTCTGAGGACAATTTCATGCACAAAATGATAGATAGTACGTTGTACCAGTTTATGGATTTATCTGTATTTGAGAGATTTATGGAACTTTTTCATCACTCCCTTCTCCCCAGAACTGTGCCATATAACTTCCCACTGGTTCAGACTTGCCAACTTCTCCATTTCCAGACTTCTTCTCAATTCAGCAAGCCCTCTACTTTGTACATAGAATTACCCCTACCTGCTCCATAGCTCATAATGTAAGAAGTCAGAAGTCCAGTCAGAAGTCTAGGGTGATCTTAAGTTTTATTCATTTGTTTCCTTTCCTTCAGAGATCAAGTCCTTCATTGCCTGTGCTTCAGTGTTTGAAAATTGTTCTTTCATCTATTTTGTCCAAATTTCTAGTTTTTTTCAAAATGGAAGGTTAAATATGGTCACTCCACCCTGTCTTCAGAGTTTTTAACTTTTGTTTTCTTTAGTTGTCAAGAATTCATGTGAACAAACGTAATGACATTAAGAGGGGAAATGATGGGTGTTAAGATTATCCTATGTGTGAAAGTCCATATTTAGTCATTAATATTACATCTCATTCAAATTAATTTTCAAATTAAGATCTGAAACTTATACAAGGTTAAGTGGATTCTAGCTGAAATATAAAAAATATGTGTTATAAATCTGCTTTTATGTGAGTATATCTATATGTATATATGAAAATAGAATGCTTAAATATTACTTCACCTTCCTTTAAGTGACTATAGATTAGTGCAGCCCAAAAGTCAATATCAAATCTAAATATGATTCTTATCAATGTATTTTTTAAGAGGGATAATAAATAAATAAATAAATAAATAAATAAATAAATAAATAAAATAAAAAGGGATAAGATCACTTCCTGTTAAACTCCATAGAGTTTAACTCCCAGTATATTTTTAACCATTAAAACCACACAGAAAAATCCAACTGAAATACAAGATAATCCTTTTACAACCCACACCAAGGGCACTTGAAGAATGTCTTCCAGTGAAAAGGATATTTTAGTCATTGTATCTTCATTATCTATAATGCTATAGTGCCAGGGGCTTGTGGTTGGCACTCAATTATTTAGCAAATTAATATTTTCTCCCTTGAATGATTCTTTCTTATTAATGTCCTACCAAACACAAATTAATGAAAAGAGGACTTTAAAAATTACATATTTCAAGCAAACTCTTTAAAATCTTTATGGAAGTTTGAAAACGTTTTAAAGCATTCTAATTTGTTTTGTTCTTTCTGTACTTGATGCCAAAGGCATGATGTTGCCTGCCTCTGCTTGCTTCCAGGTAGAGGCAACTTGAATACGTCTAATGGAGGATGCCGAGAGAAGAGAAAGCATGAGATATAGATGCCATTTCAGAAGCCCACCGAACATCTACTTGTCCCAGATCTCTTTGGGAGTGGTATGACAGCTCAGCTCCAAATCTCTACTTGCTATGGTAGCAATAATAAAAGAGAGGGATGTCCTAACAGTTTGTGGGTGGGTAGACTCAGCCAGAGCTTAAAGAACCCATAGTGTTCTCCACTTGAGCCCAATTCTGTGAATCACTTTTGTTCCGAGGAGCAGCTGTCTTTCTACTAGGAAAAGATAATGAGTGTATCGATACTTATTGACAGTGGACGCTTGCCGTTCACTCAGAAATCATTTAGATTCCTACTATTGGCATTACTTGATAAGTATTTACCTACGTAAAATAGTCAGCAGTGAACTAAGCAACCTAGGGATCTGTATAGGTAGAAATGCTGATGAAAAGAAAAGCTGCATTAAAGAGAAATCACCAGTATTTGGCAGGGTTATGCATGGTATTGTTTTTTAAAGTTCTCATCTTCTGAAATTTAGGGCAAAAATAAAGGGCACAAATGAATGCAGCATGGGGGCAAGGCTTAGAAAAATTTAAAATGTAAACAGGGACAAATAGTAATGTTGCATCCATAGAATGGGATTTGTAAACCAAAGAGTTATTCTTTCTAAGGAAAGGTAGGTCCGTTTACTTCTCTCAATTTGGAAGTATTTATTACAAGAATTTTTGTTACTGAACAAATAATATATTAAATTTTAATTTCATTAAAAATAAAATATGAAAAAAATTGGATTTTGGAAAAATAGTAGCCATGAACTATAATCCACCAATCAAATTTTATTTTTTAATTTTTTTGAAAGTATTTTTTTATTTATTTGACAGAGAGAGAGATTGCAAGTAGGTAGAGAAGTAGGCAGAGAGAGAGGAGGAAGCAGGCTCCCTGCTGAGCAGAGAGCCCGATGCGGGCCTCGATCCCAGGACCCTGGGATCATGACCTGAGCCGAAGACAGAGGCTTTAACCCACTGAGCCACCCAGGCACCCTCAAATTTTTTTTTTTGCATAACATTTTATAACCCATGTCTATAAGTGTGTATATTCTTGTCACTAACAATTATTAAATATATATAGACTATAAAATTCTTCTGTAGGTGGTGCCTGGGTGGCTCAGTTGGTTAAGCAACTGCCTTCAGCTCAGGTCATGATCCTGGAGACCTGGGATCGAGCCCCACATCGGGCTCCCTGCTTGGCAGGAAGCCTGCTTCTCCCTCCCTCACTCCCCTTGCTTGTGTTCCCTCTCTGGCTGTGTTTCTCTCTGTCAAATAAATAAAATCTTTAAAAAAAATAAAAAATAAAAAAATAAAATAAAATAAAATTCTTCTGTAATTAATTCAGTATGAATTTAAATCCAAGCTATTTTGATGAAAAGAAACTTTCTGTATGGAACTCTTTGGAGTATTGAAATGTTGGCTGTATTTTTCAAAATTTTATTGACAATAGATACTCTCTTCATCTTTCTATATACTAATATCAAAATGTCTTCACACAGTCATCACTTATTTTGACTTAATCAAACATCAAGGGGGGAAATAAATGAGTGTGTTTCTTAAGGCCATCTCAAAGGTAAGTGTGGCTGGCATTCCCTGGTATGAATTTTCTAGTAGATGACATGCCAGGGTCTTAAAACTAAAAGTAATTATATGCAATGTAAGTTAGTTATTCTTTGCCAGTTAAAATTGCCTTTTCAAAGGAAGATTTGAATCTACATACATATAAACTATTTCAAGAACAAAAGTACAAGGAGTACAAGTTAAATGATTTACTCAACTTTCTAACACAAAGTGAAAGTCAGAAAATATTGAGTGAGAGTAAGAGAAAACTACATTAGAGTTATAATAGCATTTCTAGGTAAGGAAATTTACTTAAACACATTGAAAATAGGTGGGCAATGGAGTAGTTATTGAATACTGCATTTTTCCTGCATTGTGTTACCCTTTACCTCTAGGGTGTATATTATATTCAAAGAGGGGAAAATGTCATTGCATTTCAACTGTGTATTCACCTATACTTTTTGTATAAAATTACTCAATTTAGCTAAAAGATAGTGTTAAAAAAAATTTCTCAAACTCTTGTTGTCAGGTGAGAACATCCCCTCAGTAGCACAAGGATAATATGTTTTCAGTTAATGTGTATGATGTTGGGTAATATAGAAATATATCACTGTATATAATTAGACATAGAAACCTATTTATTTAAAATTAGTATTAGCTTGATAGAACTACATTTCTTGCTAACGACATCATGATCTTCTCAAGGGTTTAGGTTCAGCCTAATAAGATTGAATGACAGTTCTTTGAACTTCCACATTTATTTGTCTGCTTTCCAAGTATTTTGCTTTAAATGTATTAGTAATTTTCTTAAAGTCATAGCAACTATAATGTAGTTTACAAAGTGCGCTAAGCCAGAGATGGTTCCCTCTCTCGGTCCTTACAATGTGTGTAAGTTACACTTATTACACCATTAATATGACACAATTATCGCTCTAATTAGTTGCAGATGTGACTGGCAATTATGTATGTAGCTTCTCCTTCTTTCAGATCTAGTTTTAACATGTCCCCAAACAATACGCTCCCCCCCTCCAAAACAAAACAAAACAAAACAAAACTGTAAACTTCTTTGATATGAAAACCTACGTCAATGTTGTAATCCTGTAAAATTCCCAATCCCAACGGGATTAAAACAAAAGATTAAAACTCATGAATCTGAGTCTTCTCTTTAAGGCCACCGAACACCCCGCTTCCTTGTGTTCACACCCCTCGAAGAGTTGCAGGTGGTCATCACGTTCCTCCTTAGTTGTTGCAAAGCCACACTCTACATACTCTTTTAATCTTTTTTCATGCAGTAAGTCAAAGCCTTCTTTCTGATGTTCTCTGAACCCTTTCCAATACTTTTATATATTTTAAAATAGCATTCTAGTGTTGACAATATGTCCATTGTTTTCTATTTTAGAAAGCTTTTCATGGAGCCAGAGCGACATACTGGGTTCTTTAGATGGAGTTTGTTTCAGAGAGGACACGTAAATAATAGCATGATTATTACAGATTATCGCCAAAGTGACAATGAGGGAACGTAGGGAATCTTTATTTCCATTATTTTCTACCTTCGTGGGTTATAGAAAGATAGTTTTATTTATTTATTTATTTTAAAGAATTTTATTTATTCATTTGACCCAGAGAGAGACAGGGAGAGAGGGAACACAAGCAAGGGGGAGTGGGGGAGGGAAAAGCAGGCTTCCTGCTGAGCAAGGAGCCGGATGTGGGGCTAGATCCCAGGACGCAGGGATCCAGACCCAGGGATCCAGACCCATGAAGGCAGATGCCCAACGGCTGAGCCACCCAGGCAGCCAGAAATTTATTTAAACTTTTTTCTTTAAATGTATGTGAGGGTGAGTTCTCTGATGGCTAATAATACCTTCCAAATGTCCCCTGGGTAAGTTTGTTTTTCATCCAGTTTTACAGATGAAAGTCTAGTTCTTAAACTTATCCTTTCACATCCACTTATCTTTGCTTCACGTTTAATGCAAACTTGACAATGTTATGATTTTGCAGGGAAATCAACACACTGTACCTTGATCCTACAAGAGAATTTAAAATTATTTATCTTAGTCTATAGAGAACAGGATTTTTATTTCACTGTATTGACACTTTAAGAAATGAAAAATACAAGTTTCTCTACTTTCTGCCTCCTCCCTGCCCCAAAGAATTCCAAGGTTTTCCAATAGTGCATATGCAACACACCATTTCTCAAACCATTTCGGTTCCAAAGG
>PITA01016137.1:0-47602 GCA_004023965.1 Spilogale gracilis | reverse complement strand
CGCCTGGGTGGCTCAGTTGGTTAAGCCACTGCCTTCGGCTCAGGTCATGATCCTGGAGACCCGGGATCGAGTCCCACATCGGGCTCCCTGCTCGGCAGGAAGCCTGCTTCTCCCTCTCTCACTCCCCCTGCTTGTGTTCCCTCTCTGGCTGTGTTTCTCTCTGTCAAATAAATAAAATCTTTAAAAAAAAAAAAAAAAGAAGGTAGAAATAAAAAGGTGAAGAGGTATATACAAAACAAAATTTTAAAAAAGAAAACGGATGTTCATAATTATTTTTATATGAAGCACACATATAGAAAAAGCATAAAACACGCAAAGAAACATGCTCTATAAGAAAATGTGCACAATCCACAGTGCAGAATTACAGTTATCATCAAATAACATAGCACAAATATTCACAAAATAAAAAGTATAGGAAGAAATATAGGGAGAAATAGCCAAATGCATTAGTAGAAGGAATATTAATTTACCTCTCTCATCCTTGATATATTAAGTGGACAAATAATAAGGAAAAATACAGGAATCCTAAAGAACATAACTGATAATGTAACATATTAATTACTGCATATTCAACCCTTACATCATGAACAAGGAGAATATATATACTTTCTGCATATCTGTGCAACATTAACAAAATTAGTTCTCTAATAGGCAAAAAGGACTCAATAAGCTCTAAAAAGTAGGAAGAGTAAAGGCAACATAGAAATTAATAACAAAACCAGAAAATAGAAATATACCACCTGATTTTTAAAAAAACTAAGTCAAAATGGAAATAAAAATAAACTGCAAATCATCCACAAAATAGTAACAAGGAAACTAACTTATATTAGAAATTATGTGATAAAGTGGTGACAGGAAGATTCATAGTCTTAAATACTTATACTCAAAAAAAGGAAGAACAAAAATTAATAAATGCTCAATTCAAGAACCTGGGGATAAAATTAAGCAAGAAACAACATAATGATAGAAAAAGAAAAAAAAACTGATAAAAATTAAAATATACAAAGAGCACAAAATGAGAACTCATTAACAGGAAAAAGTCTCCAAGATAAGATTAGAGCCTACTTCCCTGTATTTCAAAACCTGTACAACATGGATGATATTCTAGGGTAATATAAATTAATGAAACTAGTCTTGGTGTGGTATCTTAAGGATATTGGCAGTTGAATACCTTCAACACAAAGTCACTAACATGCCTCAATTTTTAAGAATCTAGTAAGTTAATGTAGCACATTACAAGAATCTAGTAAGTTAATGTAGCACATTACAAAGGCCCCATCCTAGAAATTTACAAAGTAACCAGTCTCTAACACCTAAGCAGTTAGTTATCTCAGGCAAAATAGTATTTCTAAGATACAACCCTTAATTTTGCCAAAACCCCAGCAGACACTCAGCAGTATTTGAGGGAAGGATAACAGCTACGGATTATCTTGCTTTCCATCTTGCAAAGACGCAGTCAGTTTATGCCAATTGTTCAGAATCTAAGAACTGTGAACTTAAATTCAATCAGGAAAAAGCTCTCAGCTCTTTAATTTAGACCCTAAATATTTACCGTGCTATCAACACTTTGCATACTGTTACTTCTCTCAAAGAGTGGTATTTGAAATACTAACGTCCTCACCGAACACTGGAGAAATTTACAGTGGTGGCAGATTCATCACCTGCTCTAATTCGAGGTTCTTTTCTTTCATAACCAGCACATGCACAACTTAATAAATTCTATTACTCCTGGCAATAGGATTGTGAGGCACTGACAATTAAACCTAATGCCTTACTAGTGCTTGGAAAGGCATGAAAATTCAGCTGCCTTATGGATTTACAGTTGAACATTTGTTATTTTTCCTTTTCCCTTGTCTGAATGTTTTCCTGACCATTAGCAGAAATGGAAGGGGCTTACACTATGGCAGCTTGAACAACTTAATAGTAAATACGAGGTACCCCTGTTTTTATGAAAGAAACAAAATAATGTCCTTCAGTCATTTCCTTTAGTCATTTCTACATGCTTGGCCTCAGCATCCCACTAATTTGCTTATCATTCCTCACTTCTCTTTTCCTCAGCTCTTCTCTGCTCCAAAATCTTAGAATTTTATAAATGTAAAATGTTTTCAGAGAACAAAGATAACACTGAAAAGAAGGAACCTGTGGAAAAGCATAGAGTGTAGGCTTTAGGAAGGTAGACATTGTTGTCTGTTTTATTCACTGGCTACTCCCAGTGCCTAGAACATGCCTGGTATATAGTAGGGGCTCAGTAAATATTTATTGAATTAATGAATAAAAATTGAGATCTGAGAAAGGGGTGGATAGATGGTAGAAATAAGGTGACTTCCAGTTCAACAAATTTCTCCCCAACTCCAGACTAATCAAAGAGAGAAAGGAAATTATAAAGATTTCAGATCCTAAATGAGGTATTGCTAAAACTATTTACATTTGTAGTATAAATATTTGGTTTAACATTTTATGGTGTCATTTTTTTTTATTCTTAAATCCTTCAATTTTAATTATCCATCCTCTTTTAAAAAAATGCATCCCAGGGCGCGTGGGTGGCTCAGTGGGTTAAAGCCTCTGCCTTGGGCTCAGGTTATGACCTCAGGGTCCTGGGATTGAGGCCCAAGTCTGGTTCTCTGCTCAGCAGGGAGCCTGCTTCCTCCTCTCTCTCTGCCTGCCTCTCTGCCTACTTTTGATCTCTCTCTCTGTCAAATAAATAAATAAAATCTTTTTAAAAAAATGCATCCCATTTGTTTATTTTATTTTTTATATTATTTTATTTTTTCAGCCTTCCAAGATTCATTGTTTATGCCCCACACTCAGTGCTCCATGCAATACGTGTCCTCAGTACCCACCACCAGGCTCTCCCATCCCCCCTCCCTCTCCCCTCCAAGATCCTCAGATTGTTTCTGAGTCCAAAGTCTCTTTTAAGGCTAGTAGAGAAAATTCAAAAAGTATCCCATTATAACCAATGTCCCAATAAAATATGTTTGCATATTATTGAAAATTCATTTTTTAATGTTATGGAAATTTAACATTCACTCCTTATAGATACCCACAATTATCAGTAACCATAGTTATTCCTTTAAGTTGATCATTTTTCGCTCTCAAGAAAATATTCTTTTTTTTCAGTAGTGAAGGGAACTCAAGAAAGAAATGAACATTGGTAAATATGTAACTGTTTTCTGCCTATATAGTTTTTCTTAAACTTGCAATAAAATAAAACATCTTCATATTTTTTCAGATATTTCTAAGAACAGTAATTATATATGTGAACCTGCAGTATTATTTCAATGAAAGAATGTGTTTACATTTATAAATATATATAAACATATATAAAATGTTTTTTTAGAGTTTATAAAATATGTAAAGATGTATAGAAAACATAAAAATATACAGAAAAAATATTTCTAGGACTAATAAAATTTCATTGTATCAAATGATGTTACTTCTGTGAGGGATGTATTTACCATACTCTGCTGAATTTAATACAATATGTAAAGACTATGTAAAGACACAATTATAAAAGGTGTTTCTAAGATGTTAGTTGTACCTATAAAAAAATATATAACATCTTCATAGTTTGTCCTTTAATGGCATTTACAACCTATTCATTAATAGTCACTGACCATGATTTCAGTCTTTGATTCATCATCTTTGATTACTACCACAGAAAAAAATGTTGAGCTTATATAGGGGTTAACATTAATTTTTTCTAGCAAATCTTCAGTGGTAACTTTAAAATAGTAATCATCTTGGGGCGCCTGGGTGGCTCAGTTGGTTAAGCCTTCGGCTCAGGTCACCATCCCAGGGACCTGAGATCGAGTCCCACATCAGGCTCCCTGCTCGGTGGGAGGCCTGCTTCTCCCTCTCTCACTCCCCCTGCTTGTGTTCCCTCTCTGGCTGTGTTTCCCTCTGTCAAATAAATCTTTAAAAAAAAAATAGTAATGGGGCGCCTGGGTGGCTCAGTGGTTAAGCGACTGCCTTCGGCTGGGGTCATGATCCTGGAGACCCGGGATCGAGTCCCACAGCGGGCTCCCTGCCCGGCGGGAAGCCTGCTTCTCCCTCTCTCACTCCCCCTGCTTGTGTTCCCTCTCAGGCTGTGTTTCTCTCTGTCAAATAAATAAAATCTTTATAAAAAAAAAATAGTAATCATCTTTCTAGATGTATATACATTTTATGTATAAAAATGACCATTTTTTTAAAAAAAAAACACCAATAGATGGAGTCTTGATAGCAATATTCCATTGTTCCATAATAGTTTTAGTTGTAAGTTAACTTTTTTTTTTATGTACCTTGTCAAAGCTGATTTAGAATTTTTTAACTCCAGGTAATATACAGTGTTATATTAATTTCAGGTGTAATTTAGAATTTTTTTTAATGAAGATTTGACCTTGAGCAAAATCCCCTCAAAATCAATAACATAAGACATCTCCTGTTCTTTTCTTTAATAGATTTGGGAAGGGCATGGTTTTGGTCATAAAAAAGAAAAAAAAAGATTTTTCCCTTGTTTAATATTTGTCCTCATATGCTTTGTAAAAACTTAATATAAAAGGTTAGATTTAGGGGTGCCTGGGTGGCTCAGTTGGTTAAGTGACTGCCTTCGGCTCAGGTCATGATCCTGGAGACCCTGGATCGAACCCCACATCGGGCTCCCTGATCCTCGGGAAGCCTACTTTTCCCTCTCTCAGTCCCCCTGCTTGTGTTCCCTCTCTCACTGTGTTTCTCTCTATCAAATAAATAAAATCTTTTAAAAAAAGAAAATAAAAAGGTTAGATTTACTTTATAGGCATAATGTTTTATGAATGATAAAATTCAAAAATTTTCCTAAAATTAACAACATCAAACGTCTTAAAAACCAGTAGTCATGATTTCTTTGACAACATAATGAAGTTTTTTAAAAGGTCTTTTGTCTCATTACATAAGGTTTCTCCAACTAAGTCTACCTATTAAAAATGCCTAAATTTGGGCGGCGCCTGGGTGGCTCAGTTGGTTAAGCGACTACCTTTGGCTCAGGGCATGATCCCTGAGCCCCACATCGAGCCCCACATCGGGCTCCCTGCTGGGCGGGAAGCCTGCTTCTCCCTCTCTCACTCCCCCTGCTTGTGTTCCCTCTCTCGCTGTGCTTCTCTCTGTCAAATAAATAAAATCTTAAAAAAAAAAGCCTAAATTTGAGCCACAGCATAATCATTTTCCTTAAAATAAATGTCCAATTAGTCACTTTAATTGCTATCAATTTTTTATTTTCTATTTTTTTAGCATCCATATTTCCAAATTCTTATGAATATTATCTTTAATGAAAAGGCTGTAAAATTAATGAAGTTAATGTGTCATTTATCTAATATGAATTAAAATAGGTTTTAAATATACCTAAATATCAAATCTAAGTACTTTTAGAATTATAATTTTATCTGACATAAAATGAAAATTAAAATACTTAGAATAAATTGAAATGTTTCAAGTGGCTACTAAGTTCTTCTCAAACCATACTTTAAAAACTAAAATTTTCTTCCTTAAAGGATGCAGTAAAACAACTTATTTTAAAGTACCTATAAAATAGGCTCGCAGTATATTCAAGATGTGGCCTTTGTAAATATCATTAAGTTTTAGAAAATGATTACATTGTTTAGTAACTAGTTTTAAAATATTTGAAATTGTGAAAATAAACAAACATTTCCAGAAACAAAAAGTAATAAAATAGAAGTTTCAGAGAGATGTTGCACACACCAACTGATTTATATCCAAATAAAAAAAAATCTTTTAAAATACAGGCTCTGAAAAGCAGACTTTGGGATTATTTCTATTTTTTTTTCATCTCTAGGCACATAAGGAGAAAATATTTTTGTGACTTTTTTGTATCGCTGCTAGTATATAAATTATGCAACAGCTTAGAAAAAGGTGGAACCCAAATTCTTAAACTGGATCTATAAATACACAGACAAAACTGAAGAAATTAATTAACTAATTAATTAAGACAAATGTAAAAAATTGAAGAAATATGCAAGAGTTTTTTTAAGAAATCTAACTAGAAGTAAATTTTGAACTCAATTATTATGGAAAAGTTCTTCAAATTGGGTTCTTTTTAATTATAGAAATAGACTTCTACATCCACGTTGCAACATAATATTGCCATCCAAAAAATTACTTATTAAGAATGTAGTGAAAAATATACACCTATATAAGCAATATATTTAGAGCTAAATTAAAATATTTTCTTACTTTTAGTAGGTTATGATAGAAAGTATATATTATTGCATTATTGAAACTTCCAATATATCAGAAATACAGGAGATAGTGCTTAATTTATATATGGTGAAAATATCTCATATATAAGTATTCTCTTAATCAGAAAACACTAATCAACCAGAAGTCCAAATTTTCAAAAACTTTCAAATTATTCAAAAACTGTAAGAATTAAAAGGAAATATATAATGCCCTACAATGCTACATGACTAGGATGTTAATAAATTGGATAAAGTTAAGAGAAGACTTATTGAAACTTTTGTGTCAAGGATAAAAATCACTCCATAAAATTTGTTTCAAAAAAATGAATACTTTCAATTTGGACAAATGAAGACCAAAAATTTAATTTTAATAATAAATGGTTTAAAAGAGTCTGATGAAATGTATAATACCCTTAAGAGAATAGGTAGGGTTATTGTTAAATTTTTCACCAAATTCTGATGAATTCAAACCCCAGTAAACTCTCCCCAAAGACTGAAAGAAAAAGACTTTAAGGATCATATAGAAGAAACTATTTTCACCAAAATTTGATTTAATCTAAAAATTGATCAGTGAAAATTGAAAGGCTAAGTCTTTGTGGATTATTAAGGAAAGCAAGAAATGTTTGGAACCAAATCTTACCTTCCTACTAAAAAATAAAAATAAAAAAGGATTAAAAATCCTCTCCAACAAACTGTGTTTTGTTAACAAACATCTCTCTTCTTTTAATAGCATCTTTTCAGTTTACTTAAGTCAGCTTTTATCGAGAATGAAATCAAGATATATCACTAGTCACTAACTAGCCTTATCCACAACTATTAAGTAAAGTTCATAATTTTGAAAATACCACTTAAAATAAACATTTCAACCATAAGTTTTTAAAGGTTAGGGATCATGTACTTGGCACAAAGAAGGAGCTAAAGTTTAATTATAAAATATCTTACAAACCTACAGTTTCATTTCCCCATCCAAAACATCTAGACTTAAAATAATTTCTGCACAGCATTTATATATTATAAATTATTCTAAGTCTGTATCTAAAATATCCTTAATCCTTGACTAAAAATATTTTTATGTAAATCTACCTCCTTTTTTAGTGTGCTTAAAAGGGAAATCTGATTCTGTTTACATAAATTCTCATAGAGTCTGTTCTTCCAAGAAGGGCATCCCTGCACAGCTATATTTTTTTTTCATCAGCAAATGTAAGGTAGGGAAAAAAATTGTGAGGTAGGTAGAGTAGTATAAAATTTATTTCTTTTGTATTTACGTTTTCATTTAGGTTTTTCTAATTAACTGCTGGCAGCAGGATATGGTATAGATCATTTCTGTTTCCATATGATTCTTACAACAAATGGTCCTCCTCAGGTGCCTGGGTGGCTCAGTGGGTTAAAGCCTCTGCCTTCAGCTCAGGTCATGATCCCAGGGTCCTGGGATTGAAAGAACCTGTTTCCTCCTCTCTCTCTGCCTGCCTCTCTGCCTCCTTGTGATCTAGCTCTCTGTCAAATAAACAAATAAAATCTTTTTTTAAAAATGGTACTCCTATGTTTTAGAAACCGCTTATTAATCCAAGCTCAGTTATCCAGACTAATATATTTCTAGAACAAAGTAGAGTCAAATTTTGACCTTACAAGTTAAAGCCAGATTTTCCCTGCTATTTCTAAAAATTAAACAACCAAAGATTAACGTTGTTTTCATTCACAACTCTTCAATCATAAAATTCCCTTGCCAATCATAAAAAGGCTGCACTCTTTTTTTTAATTGTGTTATGTTAGTCACTATACAGTAGTACATCATTAGTTTTTGATGTAGTGTTCCATGATTCATTGTTTGCATTTAACACCCACTGCTCCATGCAATTTGTGCCCTCCTTAATACCCATCATCAGGACCATCTTTTTTTTAAAAAAAAGATGTACTTTGTTAATAGAAATCTGTAGAAAAAGATAGCAGTTCACAATTTCTACTTCTTGGGACTCCTCTGTCAATGAATAGAACTAGTATTTTTTTCCCTCTGATCTCCTCTTATTACTACTTTAACCATTAATAATTCACTATAAAATAATGGATTTTAATAAAATTGATTAGAAGTTAAGACTTGTTTCCTTCCTCCTTTTATCTATTTTTTTCTCTTTTCCATCTCTCTTTTATTTTTTTCTCTGCTCCCTCCTTAATCTTCTTCTCAATGTGACCTATTGGTAAGAAGTAATTAAGTGATTAAATTGCAAAGTCCACAGGCATTTGTTGGTTTACAGAAAAGTTAGTCATCATCCTTTCCCTCTCTTTTTTTTCCTCTGAAATAAACACATACAAGTTCACACAAACAATGTGTTGTCAAGGTCCTAGCAGGAAAGAGATGATACATTCAGAAAGTATAAATAGGTCTCAAAGGTACTCATTGCCGTATTGTAATACTGATGTATTGGGACAGATGGTAGCTACCCTTGTGGTGAACATAGCATAATGTATAAACTTGTCAGATCACAATGTTGTATTCCTGAAACTAATATTACACTGTGTGGCAGCTACATTCAAATAAGAAGAAAAGGGTGGGACTCATTGACAGTATGCTGGCAGGGTTAAGGGAACCCAGGGACCAGGACCAGAAGAAAGCCATTATCCAAGGAGTCCTGAGGGGGTGAAAGGAGAATTCATGTTATTTGAACTTGGTGAGATCTATTACCATACAAAAAAACTAATAGTAGCTATTTCCAATAGGGTAAAGGAAGAGAGTCACAGACAGAGACTCAATAGGATGAGAATAGGGTGAGGAGGAAATCAATACTCCAACCTTTCTCTTCTTCCATTCTTCCAGTCTTGCCAGTGGGCAACCATTGGCTAAACCAAATAAAATCTACAGGACAAAGGAGATCAGGAGAGGTGGTGCTTGGAGTTTAGTCTACCAGGATTCTAGATGAAGGTGAGAGTAGAAAATCATTAGAGGAGTGGGGAAGGGCCAAATTCTAACACTAACAGACATACATAAACTTACATACTCCTTTTCCTTTTCTTATAGTTCATACATTCATTTCATAAGTTACCAGAAGTTGGTGGAGTCACTAAAATGGCTTGGTATTTTAGAAAGAGTAAGAAAAGAAAGTTCCAGTTTTGTTTCAAATAGCAAGCTGTCATCAAATTCCATTTCTGTGATCCTTGCTCATAATCTAAGGATGTGAAATACCTTCCTTCTTGCATATAGAGATGACCCATATTATGGAGATATTTCCTTTGGTTAGGAGTTTTTAAAATCTTATTCTATATTTAGTATCCCAGTGTCTAGGAAAACAGACATTTTACCAGTTATTCTTTATGTCATTGTATTAATAACCACAATTTTAGTAACTATATTCTTTCCCTGAGAGCATATTTGTAAATTTGCATATGTTACCTAGTATAACATTTAAAACAGCTCTATGAGGGAAGGAGTATTAATTTTTAGGACATATTTTTAGGGAAAAAATTTTAGGGAAGAACTGACATTCAAAGGTTAAGTAATTCTTCCAAAGTCATTGTGCCAGTGATTCAAACTCTAATCTTTTCAATCCCAAAGCCTGTTTGTTTCTTTTTTTTTTTTAAGATTTTATTTATTTATTTGGTAGAGAGAAAGAGCATAAGTAGGAAGAGGGGCAGACAGAGGGAGAAGCAGGTTCCCCACTGAGCAAGGAGCCCCATGAGGGACTTGATCCCAGGACCCTGAGATCATGCCCCAAGCCCAAGACAGATGTTTAACTAAGCCACCCAGGTGTCCCAGCCTATTTGTTTCTTGCTATATTGTACTGCCTCTCCTTGAATCCCAACTTATCTCCTTAGTTTGCATTTTGATTTAAGAGGCCTAGTACTCAAACTCCCAAAGAGCACCATGGTGAAGTAGAGGGTATGTTCTTAATACTAAAGCTCTTATTCAGAGTAATCTCCATTTATACACTTTTACACATACTTACCAATTTGCACAGAAAGTCCTATTCATTCTAAATCCTTCACCAACATATTAGCATAATAATATTTAACTTACTTTTACCAAAGCAATCTTTTACAGAGTCAGTTATTCTTAACAACTCATATTATTGGGGCTGCTTATCTTATCTTATTGGAAAGTCCATTAATAGTTAAAATAATAATCTGATAGTAACCACAAATCATGCACAGCATTGAAAGAAAATAGTATGGTTATAGGAAGGCAAGGTTAGAAAGCAACTGCAAGGGTCTGGATTAGAGATATGCTGATAATAGCAACAGAAAGGAAAGGATGGATATGAACAGGGCTGGAGGTCCTAGTATAAAAAGAAAATATGGAGCTACTTGTTCAAAACAGCAGAGGGAAACGGTACTAAAGTACAGTTAAGCTACTAAAACATAAAACTTCCTTTTCTTCTGTAGTTTCCCTTTGAGTCTGGTGTAGTTATTTTTATTTGTATGTGCCATTGTAAGGTCCAGTTTTGGAATCCAAGCTGCCATCCTGTTTACTCATCAAAACAGCTCCATGTGTTATGGATAAATGGCCCCAGAAAAACAAAGGCGAGCCAGGTTGGGGAAGATGCCCAACCAGTTAAACCCATCCAGGGAGGGTCCCAGGGAGGTATTTAGATGCAAACTGAGAATGGGCGGTTGAGTTGTGAACTGTGTGGCTCATGCTTGCTGTTGAAAATGCATATAAAGCCCTAGACCCTGGCATTCGGGCTCCTTGCTGAAACCCGCTGTGCCGGGCAGATGCTTGGACCCCAGCTAGCTGGAAATAAACTTGGACCCCCAACTAGCTGGAAAAAAACCTCGCAGTGTGATTTGCATTATCCTGAGCATCCTCAGTTTCTCTTTGCGGAGGTGGTCGACACCAGACTTTATTACCATCACTTCACATGCATTTAATACTCACAATAACTCCATAAGTTAGGTAAATTATGATTATTCCAAGGGTCTTTTTGTTTCATTTTATTTTGCCTTTTTCAAAAGAAAAGCGGAAGGGTTGTGGCGAAGCTCTTGTGTATCTTGTTGTGCCTCCTTCCTGAGCCAGAATTGAACCCAGTTTGTGTTTTCTGATGCTTCCAAATATTGCGCTCCATTTGGGAATTGGCAGCATCAGACAGACCTCCCTTTGTTGGTGTCTTTATTTATTTTTCTAAGGAAGAAATAGACTTTGAAAAGGAAAAAAACGGGCCAGAGAGATATGGAATAGAAAATACACATTGTGGTTTCTGTATCCTGAATGGACCATGAATGATACATAATGTGTAGAGTTGTGCCTCTATCAGCCCCAGTTGTACTGCATGGAATCTGATTTGAAAATACAAGACATTATTTAAAAAGTCCGGAGGAGGGCAAGATGGCAGAGAAGTAAGAGACCCTGTTTCAAAAGGTCTCCTGAAGTGAGCTGAACTATCTACCAGGACAATATGAACACCCATGAAATCAGCCTCCGATGTAAGACTGTATACTTCTGGATCTCTATAGGGGCAGAAGAGCAGCAGAGAGATAAAGTGGAGCAGGAGAGGAAAAACAGGAGGGGGAAGGAGCCAACAGAAGCGACCCATTGGAAAGTAATACCCCAATACAAAAGTGCCCTGTGCTCAGGGAAAAGCATCAACTTGCAGTCTGGTTAAAAGCACTCAAAAGCAAAGGGTCTTCACCGTAGGCAGGAGGGAACCTGGCGGCACAGAGTATCTTTAAAACTGCCACTTTTTTTTTCCACTGCTTTTTTTTCCCTGCCACTTGGGCCAGGCGTGCACAACCCACAAGGGAGGCGACTGCAGACTTCCACGCGACCTGTGGGGCCACGGGATCTCAGTCCTTCCTGTGTGGGGTGTACTACAGAGACTCTCTGGGCAGAGACAAGGTCTCACGATCCAAAATCAGTCATGGTTTCCCTGGCTTGGGAGCAAAACGACAAGCAGGGGCTTCAGGCCCCATTCTGACTAGGGGCTACAGGTGCACCCAGTTGTGAGAAACAGCAAGACAAAGGGGAAAATAGAGAGTCTGTGTGCCCCGCACCATTCAGAAGGTTGCTAGCTGAGGGCTCTCTCTGAGACGGAGGTCTGGGTGCAGACATCTTGCTCGGGCATGACTTTCTGAAATGCTGCAAAAAGCCACAAAAGAACAAATCCTCCAGAGAACAAAAGCCTGAAAACCTGGTTGCCATGGAGCCCAGCCCCTGGGAAGAGGGCAGAGAGACTCAACCCAGGTACAACAGACTGAAAAACAGTGCTGGAGGCCCCTACCCCAGAAGGCAAACTAGAAGAACAAGAGGACAACACCAAAACTGTAAAACCCCAACATCAGGGGAAAGGTAATACATTAAGCTCCTGATACTATCCCAAAAGCTGTATGCTTTATACATACAGCTTTTCACTTTATTTTCTTTTTAACTTTTTTCATTTTTATTTCTAAAATTCTCACTTTAAATTTAAAATTCACTCACAGCTTTTGTTCTTTTATTTATCTTATTTATTTTTTTTAAAGATTTTATTTATTTGACAGAGAGAAACACAGCGAGAGAGGGAACACAAGCAGGGGGAGTGAGAGAGGAGGAAGCAGGCTTCCCGCCGAGCAGGGATCCCCATGTGCGGCTCAATCCCTGGTCTCCAGGATCAGGACCTGAGCCGAAGGCAGTCACTCAACCAACTGAGCCACCCAGGTGCCCCTGTTCTTTAATTTTTAACCCACTTCATACTTAATACAACACGCCATAAGAACTTTTTATCTTGAACTTTTTTCAAACACATACCTGTGTTTTGTTGTTGTTGTTGTTGTTTCTTTTGTTTGTTTTTTGGTTTTTTTTTCTTTTTTCTCTCTTCTTTCCTTTATTTTTTCTTTTAAATATACATATAGTTATAAGCTTCAAGGTAATCCAAATTCCTATTCAATACTACCCCTATATAGAAACCAGTTTTAATCTCTCTATATCTTTAGATAGTGGACTCCTCTAACAATAAGACACACCCAGGAAGATCTGAAATACTTTCCTTGCCCACATAAAGGGTTTGCACTCACCTTCCCATCCTATTCTTCTGTCAGTGTTTCTGTATAATTGTTTTTGTCTTTGTAATATATAAATATTGGTCTTGGGGTCATTTGGGTTGGGTTTAGCTCTTTGATCTCTTCAACTTTCTTTTATTTTGATGGTCTTTTTCTTTACTCTGTTGTCATTTTGTACCATATAAATCCTACCATTGGAGCCCATTCTGGCTGGGTTTTTTCTTGCTACTTTTCTCTTTTTCTCTCTCTTTTTTCTTACTTCTTCCTTTCCAGTGGTGACTTCTGATTATTCTGAAATCTTCCAATGAGCAACTCACCTGGATAGTGGTTGATATATTCAGCTATACATCCCCTCAACTACCCCTCACCAAAATGACTCAGAGAGGAACAACCAACAGAAGAAAAACCCAGAGACTGCAATCCCTCTCACAGAATTACTGGGAATGAACATAAACAATATGACAGAAATGGAATTCAAGGTAACAATCATCCAAGCATTGGCTAAGCTGGAAAAGAGTATTAGTGTCAAGATAGAAGCTCTAAGAACAGAAGTGAAAGCCGAACTGGCAGAGGTAAAAAGGCTATTAATGAGATGCAATCTAATTTAAATATGCTAACAGATTAGGTGAAGCTGAATTGTATTGGTGATTTAGAAGACATATGGATTAAAAAGAAAAGTATTGGAACAAACAGCTAAAATCCCATGAAAATAGAATTAGGGAAATTAATGATGCCGTGAAATGCTCCAATATCAAAATTATTGGAATCCCCAAAGGAGTTGAGAGAGAGAGAGAAGCCTAGAGGATATAGTTGAGCAAATCATGGATGAAAATTTGCCTAGTCAGGGGAATGAAACAAGTGTTCAGGTCCTAGAGGCAGAGAGGACACCTCCCAAGATCAATGAGGCCAGAAAAAGCTCCAGGCACAAAATTTTGAAATTCATATGTCATAAAATCAAAGAATATGTCTTAAGAAAAGCAAGGGGGAAGCAATCCCCTGTGAACAGAGGGAGGATCATCAGAATAATGTCAAACCTATCCACCAAAACCTGGTAAGCCAGAAAGGGCCAGCAAGACATATTCAGGAAATAACATGAAGAAAATATGCAGCCAAGGATAATGTACCCAGCAAAGTTCACTTTCAAAATGGGAGGAGAGATAAAGAGCTTCCAGGACCGCCAAGGTATAAAAGATTATGTGACCACCAAGCAAGCACTGCAAGAAATATTAAGGGGGGTTCTATAAAAGAGAAATGAACCCAAAGTGACACAGAACAGAAATTTACAGAGGAAATCTATAGAAACATGAACTTCAAGGCAACATAATATCAATAAAAACATATCTATCAATAATCACTCTCAATGTGAATGGCCTAAATTCTCCAATAAAAAGACACAGGGTTGCAGACTGGATAAAACAAGACCCATCCATATGCTGTTTACAAGAGACACATTTTGAATCTAAAGACACTTCCAGATTGAAAGTGAGGGGATGGAGGACAATCGTTCATGTTACTGGACCTCAAAAGAAAGCCGGCATAGTGATTCTGATATCAGACAAATTAGATTTTAATCTAAAGGCTGTAGTCAGAGATACAGAAGGACACTACACCATTCTCAGAGGGTCTATACACCAAGAAAATCTAAAAATTGTAAATATTTATGCCCCCAAAATGAGAGCAGCCAACTACATAAGCCAACTGAAAGGCAAAATAAAGAGTAATATTGATATGAATACATTAGTTGTAGGAGATCTTAACACACCACTCTCAGCAATGGACACATCATCTACATAGAAAACCAACAAAGAAAAAAGAATTTGAATGAAACATTGGACCAGATGGATCTCAGAGATATATTCAGAACATTCCACCCTAAAACAGCAGAATACTCATTCTTCTCGAGTGCACATGGAACATTCACCAGAAGAGACCACATACTAGGTCACAAATCAGGGCTCAACCAATACCAAAAGATTGAGATTATTTCCTGCATATTCTCTGACCACAATGCCTTGAAACTGGAACTTAACCACAACAAAAGGTTCAGAAGAAAATCAAACACTTGGAAGCTGAAGACTATCCTGCTCGAGAATCTCTAGATCAGCCAGGAAATCAAAGAAGAACTGAAACACTTCATGGAAACCAATGAGAATGAAGATACATTAATCCAAAACTTATGGGGTATAGCAAAGGCAGTCCTGAGGGGGGAAATACATGGCCATCCAGGCCTCACTCAAAAAAATTGAAAAAAATCTCAAATACACCAACTCTCATTACACCTTAAAGAACTGGAAAATCAACAACAAATTAAACCAACCCCACACACAAGATGGGAAATAATTAAGATTAGAGCAGAGATCAATGAATTAGAAACTACAGATACAGTAGAACACATCAACGAAACTAGAAGCTGGTTCTTAGAAAAAATTAGTAAGATCGATAAACCATTGGCCAAACTAATCCAAAAGAAAAGGGAGAAGACCCAAATTAATAAAATTATGAATGAAAGGGAAGAGATTACGACTACCACCAAGGAAATAGAAACAATCACAGAAATTACTATCAACAGCTATATGCCAATAAGTTTAACAACCTAGAAGATATAGATGCATTTCTGGAAATCTATAAACTTCCAAGACTGAAACAGGAAGGAATTGACAATCTGAATAGACCAATATCTAGTAATGAGATTGAAGCAGTGATCAAAAACCTCCCAGAAAACCAGAGCCCAGGACCTGATGGATTCCCTGGGGAATTCTACCAAACATTCAAAGAAGAAATAACACCTATTCTCCTGAAGCTCTTTCAAAAAATAGAAACGGAAGGAAAACTTCCAGACTCTTTCTATGAAGCCAGCATTACTCTAATCCACAAACCAGACAAAGACCCCATCAAAAAGGAGAACTTCAGACCAATATCTCTGATGAGTATGGATGCCAAGATATTTAACAAGATCCTTGCTAACAGGATCCAACAATACATTAAAAAGATTATCCACCATGACCAGGTGGGATTTATCCCAGGGATGCAAGGGTGGTTCAACACTCACAAATCAATCAACGTGATCCAACAAATCAATAAGAGAAGAGAGAAGAACCACATGGTCCTCTCAATTGATGCAGAAAAAGCATTTGACAAAACACAACATCCTTTTCCTGATTAAAACTCTTCAAAGTATAGGGATAGAGGGAACATTTCTCAACCTCATAAAATCTATCTATGAAAAACCCACAGCAAATATCATTCTCAATGGGGAAAAACTGACACCCTTCCCATTGAGACCAGAAACAAGACAAGGATGCGCACTCTCACCACTATTGTTCAACATAGTGTTAGAAGTCCTAGCAACAGCAATCAGGCAACAGAAAGAAATAAAAGGTATCCAACTTCGCAAAGAGGAAGTCAAATTCTCTCTCTTTGCAGATGACATGATACTGTATGTGGAAAACCCAAAAGACTCTACCCTCAAACTACTAGAACTCATACAACAATTTAGTAATGTGGCAGGATACAAAATCAATGCACAGAAATCAGTTGCTTTCTTATACACTAATAATGAAAATATAGAAAGAGAAATCAGAGAATCGATTCCATTTACTATAGCACCAAAACCATAAGATAACTAGGAATAAACCTAACCAAAGAAGCTAAAGATCTGTACTCAAGGAACTATAGAACACTTATGAAAGAAATTGAAGAAGACACAAAAAGATGGAAGAGCATTCCATGCTCATGGATTGGAAAAATAAACATTGTTAAAATGTCTATACTGCCCAGAGCAATTTATACTTTCAATGCCATTCTGATCAAAATTCCACCAACATTTTTCAAAGCATTGGAACAAACAATCCTAAAATTTATATGGAACCAAAAAAGACCCTAAATTGCTAAGGAATTGTTGAAGAAAAACAAAGCTGAGGGCATCACGTGACCTGATTTCAGGCTCTATTACAAAGCTGTGATCACCAAGACAGCATAATACTCGCACAAAAACAGACACACAGACCAATGGAACAGAGTGAGAGTCCAGATATGGACCCACAAATCTATGGTCAAATCATCCTCAATAAAGCAGGAAACAATATCCAGTGGAAAAAAAGACAGTCTCTTCAATAAATGGTGCTGAGAAAACTGGACAGCTACGTACAGAAGAATGAAACTAGACCATTCTCTTATGCCACACACAAAGATAAACTCGAAATGGATGAAAGATCTCAACATGAGACAGGAATCCATCAAAATCCCTGAGGAGATCATAGGCAGTAACCTCTTTGACATCGGCCACAGCAACTTCTTTCAAGACACATCTCTAAAGGCAAAGGAAACAAAAGTGAAAATAAACTTTTGGGACTTCATCAAAATAAAAAGCTTCTGCACAGCAAAGGAAACAGTCAACAAAACAAAGAGGCAACTCACAGAATGGGAGAGGATATCCTCAAATGACACTACAGACAAAGGGCTGATATTCAAGATCTATAAAGAACTACTCAAACTCAATATCCAAAAAGAAGATGATCACATCAAAAAATGGGCAAGAGACATGAAGAGGCACTTCTCCATAGAAGACATACAAATGGCTAACAGACACATGGAAAAATGTTCATCATCACTAGCTATGAGGGAAATTCAAATCAAAACCACGCTGCAATACCACCTTACACCAGTCAGAATGGCCAAAATTAACAAGACAGGAAACAACAAGTGTTGGAGAGTCTGCAGAGAAAGGGGAAACCTCTTACACTGGGAATGCAAGTAGGTGCAGTCTCTATGGAAAACAGAGTGGAGATTCCTTAAAAACTTAAAAATAGGGGCGCCTGGGTGGCTCAGTTGGTTGAGCGACTGCCTTCGGCTCAGGTCATGATCCTGGAGACCTGGGATCGAGTCCCACATCGGGCTTCCTGCTCTGTGGGAGGCCTGCTTCTCCCTCTCTCACTCCCCCTGCTTGTGTTCCCTCTCTAGCTGTGCTTCTCTCTGTCAAATAAATAAAATCTTAAAAAAAAAAAAAAAAAAAAAAACTTCAAAATAGAACTACCCTATGACCCTGCAACTGCAATGCTGGGTATTTATCCCAAAGATACAGATATAGTGAAAAGAAGGGCCATATGTACCCCAATGTTCATTGCAGCAATGGCCACAATCACCAAACTGTGGAAAGAGCCAAGGTGCCCTTCAACAGATGAATGGATAAAGATGTGTTACATATATACAATGGAATATTATGCCTCCATCAGAAAGGATGAATACCCAACTTTTGTAGCAACATGGACCAGATTGGAAGAGATTATGCTGAGTGAAATAAACCAAGAGGAGAAAGTCAAGTATCACATGGTTTCACTTACTTGTGGTGCATATGGGGTAATATAGAGGACCATAGAAGAAGGAAAGGAAATGGGAAATAGGGTAACTCGGGGAGGGAAATGAAACATGAGAGACTTTGTACTCAGAAACAAATAGAGGCTTGGAAGGGAGGGGACAGGAGGATGGAAGAGCCTGGTGGTGGGTACTGAGGGCACGTATTGCATGGAGCACTGGGTGTGGGGCATAAACAATGAATCTTGGAACACTGAAAAAATAAAATAATATAATTTAAAAAAAGAAAGAAAACTTACTGAAGCTTTGGTCTGACGCAGAAGTCAATGCTATTTGCAACTGCTGGTTCCAATAGCCACTTGGAAACTTTTGCCTCTTTTCAGGAAAATTCTCTTTTAAAATATATTCCTTCTATATAATACCACTTAGTTTTGCTATTTCTAGAAGGATTGTGGGTTATTTTATTCAAAGTAAAGAATGATAAATTCAAAGTAAATGAAAGATATATTCAAATAATTATAGATACGGCAGGGGTTACACATGTATGTATTTCAAATTTAAACATGGTACATTTTACTTTCCTTATAAAGCACTTCTTAAATAATAAGTGAGAATTTCACAAGTATGTCTTATGAGTGAAATGAATTAGAAGAAATCCACACTTCACGGCTGAAATGCCCCAGCTTATCTTACTGCATACTCCAATGAAGCTGATTTGAGTGGGGAGTTGTTTTTGAAGTTCATGGAAATATTTAGGGCAAAATGCCAAGCATAAAATCTGTCATAAGTTTAGTCATTGGAGTCTAGACAATCAGACTAAAAACATTGTCAATTAATTACTTATTTATTGGGTGCTATTAAATTTTCTATATCCATGGTTACAAATTTTGAACTCAATTTCCCAATCCACTGGTAGAGAGCCAGTTTGTTCTGTTACGGCATATGGATTGGGGCAGCAGGGGGATTGGGATAAAAGTGTTTCCTTTTCATGCAGTTATTTCTAAAACTTCTTCAGTGATTATAGTAATGTGACTGAGTTGTAAGGAAAGTTCATAGTAACAACTATAATGTTTCTGCCCAGATGTTTTCCCAGTTACAGATGTTTTCCCAAGTAGAGAGCTCTAAAATCAATTCCAACCTAACACAATGGCAATTTAAGCAATTCTAAAGCTGGATAAAACTGAAAGGGTATAGAAAGAATCTGGAAAGCCTATTGTCACCTTTAGTTTATATTTTTATTTTTTTATAATAATGGTGATGATGAATCATGTACAAATGATCATTTACTAAACACCTGAATGTGCTAGAGACACTGCTAGGTATTTTATTGTCTTATTCAATTTACATAACAGTATTAAAATTATATACATCATTCTGCAATGAAGATAGTGATACTGAGGCTTAGAAAGGTTAAGACAATTTTCAAAGTTGTGAATTGGAAGCAAAGAAGGCAGAGAGTCGGCAAAGTAGATCTTTGCAACCCAGGAGCCAGACTGGCAAATTCTGATCCTCTCTCTGGCTGTTGACATTTTGTACAGACTGTTCCTCAGCGTAAAATGTTCTCCACCCAATTTTTCCTACAGAGGAGTCTTTCTCATTGTTGAGAAATGTTTTTGGCGATAGAGTTCTTTCTTCACCTATGGTATCCTCTTCTGTTGTACCTAATCACCTCGCTTATTGTCCATGATGTACTTATCAGTGTCTGTGATTATCTCAACATTTTTTATTTGTGAAATGTCTATTACTACCTCTTGAATGAAAGCTTCATGAAGCCCGGGACCTTACTTTTCCTTTTTCTCTATTGTATTTTTCCAGAACTGAGCATATTTCTTGATACATAATAAATGCTCATTAAATGTTTATTAAATGGATGACTGAGTCCTGACAGAAAAATATCTAGAAGTACAGATGGCCTTTGAAGCCAAGACAAGTTACTCTTTTCCCAAAGCAAATGGAATAGTTTTTAAAAATGATTTGCATTCACCATACTTTCTTTTCAATAATAAAACTCTTTCAAGCAAAGGAGTGCCTGGGTGGCTGAGTAGTTAAGCATCTGCCTTGGCTCAGGTCATGATCCCAGGGTCCTGGGATAAAGCCCCGTGTTGGGGCTCCCTGCTCATTGGGATGTCTACTTCTCCCTGTCTCGCTCTCCCTGCTTGTGTTCCCTTTCTCTCTGTTTCTCTCTCATTCAAATAAATAAATAAAATCTTAAACAAACAAACAAAGAAAAAAAAAACACCTCGTTCAAGCCAAATTATCTCCCTGAGGTGGGTTTTTGTCAGAGTATAGTCACAGTATTTCTTTATATAAAGAATTTTTTCAGTGCTCTAAATACCATGTTCTCTCCTACAGGATATTCTGATGAATAATTCCTCAAACTACTCTTCTTGGAAAAAATCGTAACTGTATTTTGCATACTGAGTTACATACTCAAACCACCAGATAGATAAATAATGAATAAAAGACCCAGGATGATTTTTTTAAACTAATAGAATCTAAAATAATTGGTGAAAGTGAAGGAATTAAAAGCTTTGGAAATTCTTAAGCACTGAATTGCCTTTAGAATCTTGGCACCATTTACACCCACCTGCCCCAAGCTGTCCTGGGTGATGTATAAACTAGAGGCCCGGAAGCCACAATTCCCCCAAACTCTCGTCAGCAGGGTTCTAAGTTGGAATACCATCCAGAAGGTGCTTACCTGAAATTTGAGAGACAAAAAAAAAAAAAGAGGCAGAAACCATATTATTGTTTCTCCACTGGAAGCAGACAAAACCACAGATTGATGGGCTTCAGCAAAAGGGATATTTTGCACGTGCCTCTGGGTGTTTCACCTAGCTGAGCTATGATTCTGGAGACTCTCTGAAAACTATAACACCTGGGAGTAAATGGCACTGTTCTTTCATTTTTCTAATCCTGCCAATGGTTTCAAAACATCTCATTACCTTATTATCTAATTTAATTTATTGAATTAATGTAATTCAACTTATCATCGAATTTATTGAATCCTGTCCTGCTTGAGAGATCTTAAGTGGTTTTGTTTTCTTGACCAAACTTTGGATAATACATGCTATAATTTTCAAAGATAGCATGTAGCTCTTAGCAGATTTTATAAGATCAAAGATAAATTAATGGAAATGTGTCCTTAATTTTATGATTTCATTAGGTCAGCTAGTCTTGGGCAGTATTGTGTTTTCTGCTCATCCTGTTTATTAGGAAATGAACTAGATGGCAATCTCTAAGGGAAACTTCTAGTGGAATAACAGGTTTTCTGAAGGCAAAGAAGAACAAGCCAAAGCACAGGGAGCATAGTAAGAAAGAGGACTGGGGAAAAGAAAAAAAGCCAGATATGTGGATTGAAATTCTTATCTTTGAGGTGTATTGTCAGTAAAATTATGGCTTGATTTGGTTATACCAATATTCATTCCAACTCTAACATTGAAGCATTAGAACAACAATCAATCCAGGGTGTGGGAGATCTTTCTGACACTTTTTCCAATACTTTCCAGGCAGTCTCAGAATTCCCCTGGACACCTAGTAATGTCCCATAAAACATTGATTTTTAAAGCCCAAATAGATTTATCAGTTTTTATAATTCAGATATTCAGCATTTGAATTATCACATGCCATCAAAAGGAATAAAAGAATAAATTATTTTTGTGCATCTGAGGCAAAATCATCCTGATCCACTCCATCTGAGTTAGGAGAAAAACTCCCTCACTGTTACTCACTACCTTTTAAATGCACAGAAAGCAGGAAAGACATCTTTCATAGTTCTCCCAGAGCTCCACCATGGGGATAAGGATTAACTCTCTCCTTATAAAACATATAAACATGCCCTTATCTTTAAATATGCAACCATCTAAATTTGGGGACTTTTTCTCATGAATATTTAAGTAATCAGTAAGTAGTAGTAATCATTTTCATTTTATAATTAAAGTAAATGGGTCTTATTTTTAATTTAGGGTGTTTTTTTCCCCCTCTGTTAGGCAATCACAGCAATTCTTGATGAATGTGTGCTTTATCTGGTAAGAAACGTCTACCAAAATAAAAAGTCACTGCTTTGGAAAAAAAAATTAGTGGATTAAATCATGCAAAAATTTTTGACTAGTATAATTAAGATGATGTATAATTTTTTTAATTTCTGTACTACAGATATACAAGCCAAAATATGTAGTATTAGCATACACACCTGCATGAATTCAATTCAGTGCAAAATATAAATATTAAATCGCCTTGCATTCACAAAAGAACCCATTCCTGAATCCAAGTCCACCTTCGCTTTTACTACATTTCTCCCTCACTCCAATACCTGTTCGTGGGCACTCTAGCTGAGAATTAAACATTTAAGTGAATATGCATTCTTTAAAAAAAAAAAAAAAGATTTTATTTATGTGAGAGAGTGAGAGAGAGAGAGAGAGTACCTCATGAGTTGAGGGAGACTCAGAGGGAGAAGAAGGAGACTCAGTCCTGCAGGCTCAATCCTGGGACTCCATCCTGGTACTTCGGGTTCAGGACCTGAGCCCAAGGTAGAATTTCGACTGACTGAGCCACCCAGGTGCCCCTACACTCTTTTTATATGCATCCATTCTACCTTGCAAGAGGAATTTGCCTTTACCTTAAAAAGTAGTTGAGCAGATGAATTAGTAATGACTTTTTTTCTGTCTAAAAACAGTTCGAAACCAACTGTTTTAAAAACCAGAACAATGGCCTCTGGAGTAGGCTGTACTCTGTACTTGGAATCAGATGACTGGTAGAGGGAATAGCAATCCCTCCTACTCTGTGATTCTGTGCCTGTTGGCTTGGCATCAAGGGGCTACTTCTTTCAGCACAATCCTTTAATATTAAGGTCCATCATTTACTTTGTCTGCTCCTCAGTGCTTATCATACCATATTGTACCTGTTGAATACCTGATTCACCCACAAGGTGTTGCATTCCTTGAGAACAGACCCCATGTTTATCTCCTTAATGCTAGTGTAGCTCTTTGCACATACTGTTATTCTAGAATAAATAACTCTTCTTTATCAATACAAAGATTGCCTAAAATTTGGCTCAAAATAAACCACCCCATCTGTCACTGCTTTTGCTTTGCTTCCCTGAATTTCTCAGACATACCGTTTAAAATGAAGCATTTGTCAAGTCTTCCAGGCACAGGACATGAATTATTTTTATTAACCATCTTCCAATGATAATGTTAATGTCATTAACATTTGTTGGATGGCATGGGGTAGTTATGTTGGAGAGTTAAGGGACATGTACCTGAAAAGGTATATTGGGGTTACTACAAGTAATGATAAAGCCATGTTCCCCTGATCCTTTAATTGGTTTTGTTAAATAGCTTCCTTGGGATATGTTGTGGGATTTGTTTTACTTTTTCAATTATTTCACCAATTTTTTCAGTATCATATGTTCTGAATGAGTTTAAAGTGACATCATAAAAAGGTCATAGACTTCAAAGTCCAAAATGCCTTGGATCAACTCAGTCTCAACCACTTATATCCATTAATTAAATATACTTCTTCTGACGATCTGCTTGGCTCTGAGCTAATCATCGGGCAAACAATGATCACTAGAATGTAATTCCTGTTTTCAAAAAGTTTGAAATCTATAAGTGATGGGAGAGGCATAAAAATGTAAAAGCAATACATAAGACCTACAAAGGGAAATCACATGAAATTGTAGAAACACACAGGAAGTGAACTTAAATATGTGGGGATCCAATGATGCAATAAATTTAATGTGCTTTGTAAACTAAAAGTTCTGTGCAAAGATAAGTCACTGTAGTTCTAGGCTTAATTTAATAACATAGAATATGGTAAAAAGTGGAGGTGGCTAGAAGAATCAGGAGATGGTACAAATATCTTCCTTTGATCCTTGTATCCAAAAATTCTCAAGAGTACTTGAAAGACTTCCACTTTGTCTACAAAATCTGACAATACTTACCAACCAAGGAATCTAACTTTATTCAGAAACTATAAGAGTACTAAATAAGTTATAAATATTATATCAATTATAAATTATTGAATAACTGATTTGATTTACCTTAACAACCCAAATGAAATAGTTTAAAGCAATAATTGACACTAATGTTTCCATTTATTTTCCAACAAGAAATTTCTAAAAATCTGTGGAAGGAAATGAATTATAAAATACATATCAAATAAAATATTCTTCCTGAGAAAAATGTTGTGTATAGCCATCAGGAGTCAGCCTTCAGAAGCCAGTCTAAGTAGTTCATGCGGAAATAAATATAATAAAATGAATAAGAGGCTTACAAAAACCAAATCCAGGGTTGAGGCAGCATAGGTCAGGGAAAGCCTCTGCTGATTTTCTGGAAATCATGAAGTACAGGCTTATAGACCACTGCCACGACCACCAGTGAGCTCAGATGCCTGCAGCCTCAAAGTAGGTGATTCACAGGAGGATGCTGGGAAACTGCTGGCAGGATTTCATATATTCCCATCTGCTGAAGCCCATGAACCTGCTTGCTGGAGCAATAATGGCTTTTGCTTCTCTTCTGCCTTCCAAATCTTGCACAAGAGCCTCTCCTGGGTGAAATCTAATCCAGAACCCTGCTGGCACAGATTGGGAAAAATGTTGTTACCAAGAATTCAGGGGAAAGCAGAAGAAAGGGAAAATGGTGCTGAGTTTCCATCAGACCATCTGGCACACATCTCTTAAATTTCAACACTCTCGCTTATTAAGAATAATTTCCCCAAAGTTCATATTTTTAGTAATTTATAAAATTAGCCCTTGCCCTGTTTCTCATTCTGTGAATCCAATGAAGCTTATCCACATAAGTTACTCCCTTTTCTCTCTTTCTGGACTTACTGGGGAGAAAAAAGAATAATCAAGTTAAAAATACATTTCTAGTGAATGTACCAGAATGGAAACAATATTTAACTGCCCTAACAACCTGACCTACACAAATTAATAAATGCTCACTAAATTTTCTCTCTCCCATAATATTATCCAGAAACTCCTAACAAAGCTTTCAATAATATTAAAGTTTATTCAAGTAAATAATTTCTTATATTTAGGAAAGCTAGTCAAATTTTAAAAAATGGATAGCACACTGTAGTATATATTAACTTTTAACATCCAGTAATCATGAAAAATAAATACACAATGTGAGGTTACACATGAGTAGGTGCTGCTTTCTAGAGTCACATTATCTAGATACAGGCTGAGTTCTAATAGTAATCGTTCTGTGAGTTTGACAAGCTACCTAGCCTCACCAAGCCTCAGTTTTCTCATCTGCAATACTGAAAGGATGAAATCAGTTAATGTATTTAGAGTTTCAGAACCGTGCCTGCCTCATAGAAAGCCTTTGGATAAATACTTCCTATGTGATTCAAAGAAGCAAATTTACCCTATCTTTTCTTGGATCTTTTCATTTAACAAATATTTATTAACATTTCTGTTTGTCAGATACTTTTGCCCATGGTAATAAAATGGGATTGAAGATAAAGACTCTACTATTCTAGTAGGGAAAAAATGGAAAAAAATTAAGCAATAATATGATGTCAAGAGTGGTAAGCACTAGTTAGAAAAAAAATAAAACAGGGTGAGGGGATAAAAAGTGATAATAGCTGCTATTTCAAATAGAATCATCAGGAAGACTTTTCAGAGAAGCTAACATTTACTGAAGATTTAAATGAAGTAAGAAATTTGGTCACTCCAATATACAGGTGAAGAAGATTCCAGAGCTCTGAAGCAACAGCAAGTGCAAAGTCATTAAAGAAAGAATGTGCTTGGCATGTTCAAGAAGCAACATATTGGTCAGTGTGACTACAGTAGCGTGAGGAGCAGGGAAATACCTAGCAGATGAGACTGGAGACATAGTCTGGCAAGGCATGGTCAAGGATGAGACAAGCGAGGAATCAGGGTTCAGGGAACTGAGAATGAATACCAAAATGCATCCTTAGCCTTACCATAGTCCCTGACCTCAGCCAAAGAAGCCAGATCTTGCAGAATCTTCTAAGCCATTGTAAGACTTTCAGACTTTAAGCTCAAAGTCTTTACCTAGCCTATAATTTACTGCTTAGTCTGGCTACTCCTCCAAAGATATCTTCTACTGCTGTTCTTTGTTCACTCCATTCCAATCACCCTGGCTTTACTCTAGATCTTTAAACATACCAACCAAAACAAAACAAAACAAAACAAATACATACCAACCACACTCCTAACTGCCCTTACTATTTCTCCTACATGAAGAGAACCACAGAGTTGACTCTCTCATTTCCCTCAGGTCTCATTTCAAACATTATCTTCAGAGATGCCTTCCCACCATCCCATCTAAAACAGCAGCCTCTTACTTCTACTCTCATTTTCTAGCCATTGCTCTGTTCTATTTTTCTCCATGGCAGTTACAACCATCAGATCCTATATTGTATTTTTAATTTGTGTATGAATCCCTCAACCCCCAATGTCAGCTTGTGTTGACATTTGGTCTGTTTTGTTCCCTTTGGTATCCCCAGGGCCCAGTACCTCCCGAGCACTTAGCAGGTGCAAAATATTTGTTCAGTGAAGCAGTATGAAAGAGGAACTAAGTGACTGTTTTGAATCATGGAAAGATAACCAATTTGGCTAGAATCACTTAGAAGACATGTTTGCCAGGATTAAGAGACATAGTCAACATAATTTGTTGAGGCACCCAATCTAGTCAAGTGACAACAGATTATTTCAAGTCAGAATTAGTCTCGGACTTTCAGAATAAGGTCATCAATAATGGATTATATCCTAGACATACACAGATATACTGGACTATATATAATTAGGTATATGTGGAAGCAAGAAGTCAGCCCCATCCCACCCCACCCAGGGGTGAACTTATAGCAGGTCTTCTGTATGGACTAGAACAAATAACATACTGAGAGAGTAATCTTTGCAGGTGGAAAATTTAGATTTTATCTTGAATTCTGCCATATCCTACCAGTGTGGTCAGCTAGGACATCCTCCTTTCTTTCCTCCTTTCTTTTCCTTCCCTTCCTTCATTTGGCTCATATTTATGGAATGCTTGCTGTGAACCAGGAATTTGGTTGAGAGCAAAGAGAGTGCATCGAGTGGGGAAGGAACAGAACATCGAGCAGAGTGTTTGAAGGGAAGGGCATTGCATGCTGAGAGAGGATACGTGATGTCAGGAAAGCAGGAAAAAACAAAGTCTGTGAGAAGTATAACTACCAGGTCTCTATAAATGACCCAACAATTTGTACTTCAGGAGTATATGTTCAACTCCAAGAGAAAGAGAATATGAAGTGAGAAAAGAATTCTAACACTTAAGGTGAAGGAATAGCAGGGGATAATCACAGGGAAACAAGTACTTAACCCTCAGAGAACAATGAGAACTAGGAGGTTGTAGCATCAAGAGGCAAGCAGTTAGAGGGGGCAAAGAAAGATAAGGACTACAAATATACCCAGTAATGGTTGGGTTGGAAAAAACCCATCAGACAAGACAACTAAGAACTGCAGGAGGATAAAGGAAGCAGAAGTCAGATTACATTAAGGTGAGGGACAAAGACACAAGATACCCTTGAGCAACAGTTACTCCTCTGTTGTGGAAAAGTGTGGAAAAGAATACTAATCATGTAGGGATGCTGTGGTACCTGAAATAGAAATAGATAGATGTTAGGCAGATAGCTAGATAGATGATAGATAGATGCTAGATAGATGATAGATAAGAAAGATGAAGGAAGGAAGGAAGGGAAGGAGGGAGGGAGGGAGGGAAGAGAAAGAAGGAAAGGAAAGAAAGACGGAAAGGAAGGAAGGAGGGAGGAGGAAGGGGGAGGGAGACTATAGAAACACAAATTTGACACACAGATATCTAATATTAAGAAATGTTAAAAGTATTATCCCTTTATGGAGATTGAATTCACTTTAAAAATGGCATTGTTGGGGCGCTAGGGTGGCTCAGTAGGTTAAGTATCTGCCTTCTGCTCAAGTCATGAGCCCGATGAAGTCCCAGCTCAGCAAGGAACCTGTTTCTCCCTCATGCCCTACCTGTTCTCTCTCTCTCACTATTGTCTCACTCTCTCTTTCTCTCTCTCAAATAAATAGATAAAATCTTTTTTTTAAATTCCATTGTTTTGACCCCATGCTCACCACATAGTTTGTTTTAAGCCTCGGTTTGTTTATGCATTGTATACAGTGCACACTTTCTTTCATACACACGTTCACTGTCTCTCAAATAAATAAATGGTATCTTTTTAAATATTTTATTTATTTATTTGAGAGAGCACAAGCTGGGGAGGGCACACAGGGAGAGGGATAAGGAGAAGCAGACTACTTGCTGAACAGAGAGCCTGACATGGGACTGATCGCAGGACCCTGGGATTGTGACTTGAACCAAAGGCAGTTGCTTACTGATTGAGGCACCCCACAATAAAATCTTTTAAAAAATAAAAAATAAAACATGCAATGTCCCTTCCTTTTTCTCTTTCACAATTAGCTTTCTTATTCCTAAATCTCCATTCTTCCATATAAATTTTAGAATGTTTATCATGTCCCTCAAAAAAAAAGATGGATTTTGATTAGGATTACATTCAATGTATACTTTAATAAATAAATATATATATATATACATATATATAATATTAAGCCATCCCACTAAGAATATAAAAACCTTTCTTATCTTCTAGGCCTTTTAAATACAATTTAATAGAGCATTTGAATTTTCCTTGATAGATGTTTTGTGCATTCCTTGATACACTTATTTATATAAAAATTAAACTTTGTTCCTATTGTGAATATTTTATCTGGGATTATATTTTCTAGATATAAAGTAAAGAAATGTTGTTCATTGTTAAATGCTGATTTTGTGTCTGACAATCTTGCTGAAATTTCACATTCACTCTGATTTGACCTCTTGATTTTGTTAGACTGCTTATTCTGTGCAGATGTAGTGCACTAAAAAGTATCCCACCAAAATTTATGTCTACCCCAAATCTCAGAATATGACTTTATTTATAAACAGGATTTTGGGGACACCTGGGTGGCTCAGTGGGTTAAACATCTGCCTTCAGCTTGGGTTGTGATCCCCGGGTCCTGGGATCAAGCCCCACATCGGGCTCCCTGCTCAGTTGGGAGTCTGCTTTTCCCTCTCCCTCTGCTGCTCTCCCTGCTTGTGTTCTCTCTCTCTCTCTGTCAAATAAATAAATAAAATATTTAAAATTAATCAGTTAAAAATTTTAAAAAGGAAAGAGATAGGGCCTTTATTTTTGTAAAAAAATAAAAATAAAAATAAAAAGAGGTCATGCTAGATTAAGATATTCCCCAAGGGACGCCTGGGTGGCTCAGTCTGTTAAGCATCTGCCTTTGGCTCAGGTCATGATCCTGGGATCCTGGGATCAAATACTGCATTGGGCTCCCTGCGCAGCAGAGAGTCTGCTGTTCCCTCTCCCTCTGCCCCTGTTCCTGTGCTCACTCATGCTCTCTCTCTTGCTCAATCTGTCTCTCAAATAAATGAAACCTTCAAAAAAAAAAAATATGTGTCCCCAAATCCAATGGTTGGTATCCTTATACGTAGGCTTTGTGACTACACTGATGGAATCAAGGCCATGTGATGATGGAGGCCAACACTGGAGGCTTGGAGCTATTCAGCCCAGGAATGTCAGGGATTTCTGGCAACCACCAGCAGCTAGGAGAGAGGTATGGAAAAGATTCTCCCTTAGAACATCCAGAGAGAACTGCTTTGCTGATTTTGGACTTGATTTTGGATATCTGGTCTGCTGAACAGTGATAGAATAAGTTTCTGTTGTTTTAAGCCACCCAGTTTGTGTTACTTTGTTTTGCCAGCCCTAAGGAAGTAATACAGTAGATAATCACACTGTCTGTAAATAATGATAGATGCATTTCTCTCCTACCAATCTTTATAACTCATTTATTTTGCCTTTGCTTTATTTATGGTATTTGTCAGAGCATCCAATATTGTGTAAAAAAAGTGGCAGTGATGATAGGAGTCCTCATCTCATTCCTGATTAAGTATGCTTACTATAAAAATTTGGCATATAACCTCTCAAATTTAAAAAAAAATTCTCTTCTATTCCTTGTCTTCTAAGGATATTATAATAGAATTTATCAGTGTGTCTTCCTGCGATTTTAGGATAGCTATGATTTGTTACCTCTGGTCAAATAATTCTTTTTTTTTTTTTAAAGATTTTATTTATTTGACAGAGAGATACATAGCCAGAGAGGGAGCACAAGCAGGGGGAGTGAGAGAGGGAAAAGCAGGCTTCCCGCCGAACAGGGAGCCCGATGTGGGGCTCAATCCCGGATCTCCGGGATCATGACCTGAGCCGAAGGCAGTCGCTCAACCAACTGAGCCACCCAGGTGCCCCAGGTCAAATAATTCTTAAATTATTTTTTAAATTCTTTTTATATATTGAGACATTCATGTATTCCTAGATAAATTCTGCTTTCTAATGTATTATTTTTATATACTTTTGAGTTCAGATGGCTAAGGTTTTATTAAGGAGTTTCATATCTGTATTTGTATTAAAGTGGGCATCTTTCTTGTGTTATTATTACCCAATTTTGGAATCAAGTTTAATAAGCTAACTATATAAAATAAGCTTGGCAAACTTTGCAACTTTTTATATTTTGGAAAAAAATTATAAGTTTGAAATTAACAGCTTTTTGAAAGACCAGAAGAATTTTGGTCCAGGAGCCTTTGGGGTTTGTTTTGTTTTGTTTTGTTTTGAAAGTAAAGATATATTCATTATTTTTTACTATAAAAGATAAAGTAAAGCCACTTTATTACCTTGCAGTCGCCAGTAATAATTTCCTTAGTTCTTTAGCTTGCTCATTTGTGAATTCCTTTTTTTTAGCAACTTATTAATTTTTTGTTCTTTTGAATGTTTGTTTTTTTAAATTCTAGTTAGTTGGCATACAGTTCAAATTGGTTTCAAGAATAAAGTTCAGTGGTTCATCGTTTACATGTAACACGCAATGCTCATTACTACAAGTGCCCTTCTTAATACACATCTCCCTCCATCAACCCTGTTTGTTCTCTATAGTTAAGACTCTTTCATGATTTATTTCCCTTTCTCTTTTTTCCCCTCCCAAATGTTCATCAGATCCAGGAGTCTTTAAATACCGTTTCAACTTCTTTATATGTTTATTAGTTTATTCATTTTTTTATTTCTTCTAGTTTTGGGCCCTTTTATGTTTTTTCAAATATATGTATGGATTTTAAATCTAATACTTAAATATCATATTATTTCAAATATCCAATATAAAATATACAAATTTCATATCAAATGAAATATACAAATTTCATTTCAATAAATTGGATATCAAATATCCAATATAAAATATACAAATTTCATATTGGATTTTAAGTTGATTAGAGTATAGCTGTTTTAATAATCTTTCATTTTTTAATCTGTTGGGATTGTAACTTTTCCTTTTCATTCTGTATTTTATTTGCATGCCATTTTCCTTATTTTTTTTTCGTATCAATCTTGCCAGAGGTCTTCATATCGTATTAATTATTTCAAAGTCCTGTGTTGGATTTAGTCAATCTCCACTATTCTTGATGGTATTATTTTTGTACTGTATTTCACAGATCTCTGCCCTTTATTATTCCTTCCCTTCTTGCATATTCAAATTTATTGTATCACTGTATTTTTAACTTCATGAGTTGGACACTTAGCTGATTTTTTTTAATCTTTCTCATTTTCTTATAAAATTTTTAAAGCTATAAATCTTCCACTCCCTAGTACTGATCTAGCTATTTCTTTCAAGAGGAAAAAAGGTAGGGTAATGTGTATTTATATGGAGCTTATCTCTGGACAAAGAATGTGCCACTGAAGGGCTGCCAATATGCAAGACATCTCCCAGACCCCTCATCATCAACAATCAAGTATCATTAATGTGAAGTATGGAGGAACATGAACTAGAGTGGAAAAGTAAAAAAGGATTAGGGTTCCTCATTCATGTTGATGGATAAATGGGAAGAAAAGCAAGCTGGAGAGAAAATTGATACTGATTTTCTTTTCTTAGCACTAGGATTTTGGTCAAGCACGGATTCTTACTTCATAGTTCTTCCTGTTGCTATAGGCTCAGTTAATTATTTCATTGAGCCAGCTACTTTCTTTTCCTCCCAATCCGTGATCTCCAAGTGTCTTCTGATTTCTAATGAGATTCGATGAGTCCCTACTGTATTCCAGGCACCGTGTTAAGCATTGGGGAAATAATAATGTAAAAGATTAGTAGAGTCCTTGCCCTTATATTGTTAAGTCTCTAACATCTAGAGCACCAGCTATCCTTTCTTAAATATCCTTTTTCTGAGAAAACATTTGAATTCTTATTAATTTTCCTGTATTCAAAAAAAGACTTTCTCTGTTCTTACAATAAGCCCCATAATGTTTTAAAGTTACATTGAGTGGGAGTCCATCCCTCATAACCAAATGAATGGTTAGATGTTTTAATAGAGTGGGAAGTGCTAATTTGCTGATTCAGGCAGTGGGTGGATCAAGATGCTAGTCACTGCAATAGAAAATATATATAAAGAGCAGTGATTTGGAGGGAAGAAAACTAGTTCAGGCTTTTACACTTGAGTTTGTGGGTTTTTTTTTAAATAAAATCCAAATAGAAATATATA
The DNA here is from genome assembly GCA_004023965.1 of Spilogale gracilis. NCBI lineage: Eukaryota > Metazoa > Chordata > Mammalia > Carnivora > Mephitidae > Spilogale > Spilogale gracilis. The sequence continues at coordinate 14,523 of PITA01016137.1, read as the reverse complement.
AGAGAAGGTCATTAGATATATAGGTCTTAAGCTCAGAGGAAAAATTTAAGCTGGAGAAAGAAACTTTGGAATCACATTCCAATAGACGTCCATTAAGGACATAGGAATGGGTCCTCTTACCAATACTCACTTTCCATTTCCTACAGACTTGATAGATGGCTAGTCAGTAGCTTGTTTATCATCTCTTTCTGTGCTTCCTTCTGCCTTAAGCTAAATAAAATTGATGTATCGAAAGTTCATCTGAGTACCATTTATCTCCAATTAAAATGACTATATTGTTCAATTTTCGTATGTAAACTAAGCATCTTTTCGTGGTATTCCCAAATGTGCAATCCTCTGGCTTTTGTTTATTTATTTTACAGTGAATCTTTATTGAGGGCTTATTATATGCCTAGCACTATTATAGATATTAGAAAATAGTAGCAAAAAAGAAAAAACAGATAATGTAAGCCCTAACAGGGCTTATATTCTCCCAATTTTCTGATCTGTGCTCCATTTAGTCTCTGGATTTGCTTCTTCGTCAAAATGTAGATGTAATATATAGATCTTTCATCGTTTTTTCCTTCTAACAACTTTGACTGCTAAACTAACTACTTCTAGTTGTTACCTTGTTTCTAAATCTCTGAAGCAAAGTCAAGCAAAAGTAATTCTGTAAAGGATTTAACACAATATTATGAATATGATCATCCTTATTTTAAAAATTAAGAAACTGAGTTATAGTAACTTCCCTAAGTGGAAGTGGAAGAGTTAAGTGGAAACGTTCCACCCTTTGGAAGTTTCTCCTATGAACATCAGAACCATTTTCATACTTTCCCTTCCCCCACAACTACATCAAAATATGTATTTGAAATTTCCTTAAAAGTTCTATAGTCTTACCTCTGTCCCCACTGTCTGACTTCACTGACATTGTCCTGGTTCATTTCCTCATTACCTTTTTTGGTGCCACCCACTCATAGAAATAAACCCATCTGATCAACACCATCATTGCTTTCCCTACAATCATACAGACTATCTCCAATTTCCTAGCTTGTCCAACATACACAGCTCTATATCTTTGCCCAAGTTGAACTTTCTTTCACTTCTTCAAGTATTCATTCAGCACTTATTATACTCCAAACCCTGCATCCTAGGTGCTGGAGCTCAGATTATAATAATAGTCATTGTTGACGTTTATTGAATGTTTATTTGGCACGTTATCCCATTAATCTTCCCAAGAAATGTGTAAGTTAAATAATATTACAACTGTTCTTCTATTTTTAGATAAGAGAACCAAAATTTTAAGAGTTTATTGGTTTAGACCAGGGGTAGAACAGAAATATCCTGAATTTGAACACTATCTGTCTAAATCTAACATCCTCACAGTCATGTGTTATTAAACCTCTCTTCCTAATACTACTCTTATCTGCCTACTGGAAGTCTTGTCCTTCCTTTAAAACAGGGTTCCAATCTTGACTTATCTAGGAAATTTTCCTAATCAAAACTAAAAATTAATCTTATCCCCTTAATACTTCCAGAATGTTTTCTTATAATTTTTCTCCATTATAGCTTCAGATTACCAAAGAGAATCTAATATGTTTCAGAGTCTTGTTGAAGCCCAAGCAAGAATTCCAGTTTTGTGACAAGAGTTCTTAGGGTTGCTTTCCTTAAATCTGTATGAGTGGTATTGAAGAATATCCCATTTTATATTATTGTCGTCATCACACTTCAACTTAAAAGTTGAGTACAATTTATTTTCTGGTGTTGTATGGAGGCAACATGCAATTAACCCCTGAACCCTTTTTTCTCCACATTTATTAATCCCTCATTTGTGTAAACACAATTCAATAACAAAGTTCAAGATGTCTAAGACTTGTTTTAGTAAGTTTCCATTTCATGGGAAATTATTTGACATTAAGGAATTTGTTTAATTAATTTGTTAAATACATATAATGAATATGGCATTGGAAGTAAGGTTGTAGTGTAATATTTACTGACACAGAATAATGTTATTGACACATTATTATTAAATAAAAAAGCAGTAAAGTGTGACCTCAAGTATTATAGCTATTTAGCAGTATATATCTATACTCATATCTATCCGTATGAAGAGAGAAATTTAACAAACTAAGGTTTTTACAGCAATTGTCTCTGTTAGTTATAGCCCTTTCTACTTGCCTATATTTCTAATATTCATATGTATTTCTGTCCTAAACATGCTTTTGAATTCACCTTACATACTATATAAAAAGCCTTATTGTTAAGAGGCCCACTTTGTGCCTTGTGAACAGCTCTCTCAGTTTTTTAAAATGTTAATTTAGTTCCAAATGAAACAGAAGTAAAAGTATGTTTTTGAATTTATGCCAAAATCTCAGAAAAGCCTGATGTCCTGTAACCTTGTAATTGTACAACAGACTACTTCGGAGACTTCTTTCCAGAGAGCCAGGTAAATGCAGTAGTGTAACATTACACATTAAGGAAGCAAATGACATCTAAGAAGGATCCCTGTGATATTATCCAAATGTTTTAAAAGAATAATGATTTGGGCTGAAATAAAACTGCCTAAACCTTTAATGAATTGAGTTACAATAAATCCACACTTTTCAAATTTTGAATTTCCCATATGACTACCCAATTTTTGCTTTGTTTGGTTTTGTTAATTTTTAACTCTTCCAGTTCTGCCCTCTAAAATGTTTGATATTCAAGTTTCATTTTTATAGTGACAGGCTTTAAATATTCATGAAAGAACAGGAGTCTCAGTGTCAATGCAGAATAAAGAAGTACTGGCAAAATTCAGACAACATGAGAGCTTAAAGGAATACATCTCTTTGATATTATGGCACATTTTAACTTCCCAAGGAGCTATAGTTTACTCGAGGTAGATGCAAGCAAGCCATCTCTTGTTTTCTCTCTCTACTGAAAGAAAAAACACAAACTTTTTTCTTCTTTGATGTGTAAGAGCCCTGAGGCTTATAGGACCTTGTTCATAAAATGGGTATGGATTTTAACCCCAGAGTAATTGATTACTCTAAAAATAAAAATACCTAAAGGAAAAAATTAATTATCAGGGAGTATACATTCAAATTAAGAAAAATACTCTAGTAAATAGTATAGGCATACCTTGGAGATATGGTAGTTTCAGTTCCAACCACTACAATAAAGTGAATATCGCAATAAAGTGAGAAAAATTTTTTGTTTTCCTGTGCATATAAAAGTTATAATAAAACTACACTTCAGTCTTTTAGGTGTACAATAGCATTATTTCTAAAAAGAAACAATGTACAGACCTTGATTTAAAAACACTTTACTGCTAAAATGTGCTAACCATCATCTGAGTTTTCTGCAACTCGTAAACTTTTTGCTTCTAGAGAGTCTTGCCTTGATATTAATTACTACTAACTGATCAGGGTGGTGGTTACTGAAGGTTAGGGCATCTATGGCAATTTCTTAAAAGAAGGCATCAGTGAAGTTCACCATATTCTACCCACAGTAGAACTTCTTTCAAAATTGGAGTCAATCTTCTCAAACCCTGCCATTGCTTTATCAACTAAGCTTATGCAATATTCTAAATCCTTTTATTTCATTTATATAAGCTTCACAGCATCTTCACCAGGAGTAGATAAGCCACTTTCTCTACTCAACCATAAAAAACAACTCCTCATCCCTTCAAGTTTTAGTATGAGATTGCAGCAATTCAATCACATGTTCAGGCTCTACTCCTCATTCTAGTTCTCTTACTATTGCTACCACTTCAGCAGTTACTTCCTCCACTGTAGTTTTAAACCCTTCAAAGTCATCCATGAGGGTTAGAATCAGATTCTTTCAAATTCCTGTTCATGTTGATATTTTGACTTCTTCCCATGAATCAAGACTGTTTTTAATGGCATCTAGAATGGTGACTTCTTTCCAGAAGGTTTTCAGTTTACTTGCCCTAATCCATCGGAAGAATCATTAGCTATAGCAACTATAGCTTTATGAAAAAATGTACTTCTCAGATAATGACTTGAATAACAATAATAGTAACAACAACAACAATAATAATGCAAAGTCAAAATTACTCCTTGATCCATGGGATCAGTTGTGTTAGCAGTTGTAAAAACGACATTAATTTCATTATACTTCTCCATCAGAGCTCTTGGATGACCAGGTACATTGTCAATGAACAGTGATATTTTGAAAGGAATCTTTTTTTCTGTATGGTTGTTCTTAACAATGGGCTTAAAATATTCCATAAGCCCTCTTGTAGACAGATGTGCTGTTATCCAGGCTTTGTTGTTCCACTTATACAGCATTGACAGAGTAGATATAGCATAATTCTTAAGGATTTTTCAGAGTGGTCAATGAGCATTAGCTTCAATTTAAAGTCACCAGCTACATTAGCCCCTAACTTTGAACCCAGGCATTGACTTCTCCTATTTGGCTATAAAGTCCTAGATTTAATCTTCTTCCAATAGAAGACTGTTTCACCTGACTTTGAAAATATGTTGTGTAGCCACCTTCATTAATTATCTTAAATAGATCTTCTGGATAAGTTACTATGTCTTCTATGTCAGTACTTGCTGCTTCCCCCTGCACTTTTATGTTAGAGATAACTTCTTTCTTTAAACCAACTTTCCTTAAGCTAGGTTCACACCTTTCTTCTGCAGCTTCCTCACCTCTCTCAACCTTCTTAGAATTGAAGACAGTGAGGGCCCTGTTTTGGATTTGGCTGTAGTTTAAGGGAATGTTGTAGTTGGTATGATCTTCTATCCACACCACTCAAATTTTCTCCATATCAGCAATAAGGCTATTTTGATTTCTCATCATTCATGTGTTCACCAGAGTGGCATTTTTCATTTCCTTCAAGAATTTGCTTTTGCATTTGCAATTTAACTGTTTGGCACAAGTGACCTTGGTTTCTCTCTATCTCAGCTTTTGACATGCCTTTCTCACTAATATTAATCATCCCTAGCTTTTATTTTAAGTGAGAGACATGCAGTTCTTCTTTTTTCTTACACACTTAGAGGCCATTATAGGGTTACCAATTGGCCCAATTTCAATATTATTGTGTCTCAAGAAATAGAGAAGCCCCAAGAAAGGAAGAGAGATGGGGGAAAGGGTGGTCAATGAAGGAATCAGAACAAACCCAACATTTTTTATTCAGTTTGCCATCTTATATGGGCCCAGTTCATGGTACCCCAAAACAATTACAGTAGTAAGATCACAGATAACCATAACCAATATAATAATAATGAAATCCTTTTGAAATATTGTGAGGATTACAAAAATGTGACAAAGAGATACGAAATGAGGAAATGCTGTTGGGAAATTGGCACATATAATCTTGTTCTAAACAAAGTTGCCAGAAACCTTCAATTTATAAAGAAAGCATTATCTACGAAGTACAATAAAGTAAGCTCAATAAAATGAGCTACACTTGTATATGGGTTGCCTTTCAGCATGAATATTATCCTAAAGATTTTGAAAGACATACTAAAGTTCAGAAGGATATATTTCCCATCATACATGACTACAAATTAAATTTGCCCAGAAATGTTACAGAATTTCAATGAGCAAGGCATTTGGTAAGACATGGCGGGGGGGAATGATTGTATGAAAATTAAATATGGAAGCATTTAAGATTTGGAAGCTTTCGTGTAGATAAATTTGGGTTGTCTGATACTCAATATTCCAACTCTTTAATAGTCCAGACTATTTGAGAATTTACCAAGAAAAAAATGTGGAGTGAGCAATGTAACAATTCTGGACTAGGCTAAATTTATATTCCTATTTTACTTCAAATTAATTTGACCAGGTGTTTACCTCTGGCCTTGAAACCTGAGTCACTCTATAGGACTAGCAATGACAATATCTGATGGTGACCATGAAAATATCATATGTAAGAAATTCACCCAAAGAGCCATGGAGATTGTGGAAAAGTAAAACCTATGATTCCAAGAATGTAAGGGTATTTTTTATTGCTGTGTTGAGGATGAAAACTAAAAGAAATAAATGCTTTCACAAAATGAGATCACTGGCTCTGAAGACATAGGCTTAGTCTGTCATCCTGAAGTCTTCTCCCCAGTTCTGTTGCCTATTCCTATCTCTGCAGAGTTCAAGAACTCTCATCCTCTATACATAAGTCTAAACTTGTAATCTCAACCCTATTACCATCTGCTTTGTTTCAGGACAAAAGGAACGAAGAAGCAAAGTGTAGGGAAGAGCCTAGTGTTTAACAAAATAATTACTGTATTTCATTAATCCTAAAGCATACTTATCTTGTTCATATTTTCATGTTTCTGAAAGTGAGATATGTCATTTTATAATCACTGTAGGCCAGGGATCATGAACATAATTGTTCATTTGTTCATACTGTTATTGCTTCTGTTGAATTATGTGTACTACTGGTAGTAGAAGTGTAATTATAAAGTGTCTTCCAAAAATTAGACTATAATTCATCCTTGAAACTAAGTTATTATGTGCACAGAAAGACATAAAATTAAAGAATGGGGAAAATGATTAAGTAAATAATCATTGGAGAAATGATGGCGAGTCCATATTTTCTTGCAAAAGAGCAACGAACAACAGTATAGCAATTAAGAAAAGAAGAATCCCACAAGTAGATAAAGCCATGATGCATGGTAATGCCTCTCTAACTTTAATCACCTAGGGATCTTGTTAAACATGCAGATTCTGATTCAGTGAGTCTGGGATGGACCTAGAGACACTGCATTTCTAACAAGCTCCCAGGTGATGCAGTTGTTGCAAGGTGCTGAAGAATTACCTCTTCATACCATAAGCAATGCAACCGAAAGCAGGATTAATTGTTGATTCCCTCTAAATAAATGTAAAAAAATTCAAAACAATGAGAGACAGGCATGATCAATCTATATGTTGCATTGAACTACCATTAGTCAGAAACTTCTTGCTGAATTTGAATAGAGGTCCTTACCTTCCAGCTACTAGGGATTCAGTGGAAGAAATAACTAAAACTATGAGTATAGTCAATTAGGAAAAGACCAGAATCAAAACATATAAAATGTATATCAATAGAACATTTTTTAAGATTTTATTTATTTATTAGTCAGATACAGAGAGAAAGCAAGTGCACGCAAGCAGGGAGAACATCAGGCTGAGAACAGCTCCAGCTGAGCAAGGAACCTGATGTAGGACTTGACCCAATCCCAAGGCTGTGGGATCATGACCTGAGCTGAAGGTAGTTTGTTTTTTGTTTTTGTTTTTTTTTAAGATTTTATTTATTTGTTTGTTTGTTTGTTTGTTTATTTATTTGACAGAGAAATAGAGAGAGAGCACAAGTAGGCAGAGTGGCAGGCAGTGGGAGAGGGAGAAGCAAGCTCTCCACTGAGCAGGATGCCCAATGTGGGGCTCCATCCCAGGACCCTGGGATCATGACCTGAGCTGAAGGCAGACGCTTAATGGAGGAGCCACCCAGGTGCCCCTGAAGGCAGACATTTAACTGACTGAGCCACCCAGGTGTCCCAGTAGAGCACTTTTTAAAAAAACACTGCACCATCAATGCTTTTATGGCACTATTGGTGATATTTTATTGAAAGCATACCTTTCAGTGGCTCTTATTTGAAAAATGATTTAGAAGAACAGGGTTCTATATGTGAAGATATTTAAAATATTTTAATCAGCTTATCATTCTTATTATTTCCTTTTTAGGTATAGATAAGAGTGATTTAATATTTTTGAATTTATGTTTAAATTAGTCTGAAAGTATTTTTTTCTATAAATATGTGATTGATTCTGTGTGCTAAAGCATTGTATCATAAGTGGCACAGTTTGTTTTGCCAGGCCCTATAGTATATTTTTTTTCTCAATAATGATGTCCTAGATTTTTTTTTAGATTTTTATTTATTTATTTATTTGACAGAGAGAGACATAGTGAAAGAGGAAGCACAAACAGGGGGAGTGGGAGAGGGAAAAGCAAGGTCTCCCACAAAGCAGGGAGCTCAACGTGGGACTCTATCCCCCTGTCCTGGGATCACGACCAGAGCTGAAGGCAGACGCTCAACAACTGAGCCACTCAGGTGCCCCAGTAATGTCCTAGATTTGATAAAACACAGCAAAATGCTAACCAAACACCTTACCTTCACAAGCAAACACACACACGCACGCATGCATGCACACCACATTAAAATTATACTTTGAAAATAAAATGTGATATAGGAATCAATATGCAATTAAATTAGGATGATTTTCTAAAAAACAATAATAATTGGCCCTTAAAAAATCTATAAATTGGTGCCTGGGGAGTCTGATAAATTTCAGATTGCATTCACTGAGATTAGTATATAGTCTTTGCAGACAAGGAGTATTAGAATATATTAACAAATAAATTGCATTATCTCTAATATAAAGAGAAAATATATTAACAAAAAGGGAATATGAAGAGAAAAAATTGAAAGGGGTCTCTAAAGAGAAAGCACCTAAGACAATCCAGAGGAGGGCATATCCTGATTTTAGAAATAAGTACCCAATTCCTTTCACAAATACCAAGTGAAGATCAATGCAATAGACATTTTGATCATTCAGTTTATTCCCCTTGACTGGTTCCATGCTCATCAGGTATCCTTGTGATTATAATTTGTCTTTTCTTTTGCTGAGCAGAAAGAGAAGTCATTCATACCATTACAAATATTCTACTCTACATAAAAGTTAGATATTTAAAATGATGAGTTAATAACTTAGAACTCTGGAAAACACACCAGTCTCTTAGGGATTTGGTTTGCTAAGAATGCCCACTGGATGTCACCTAAGGCCAAACTTGAAGAATTAATTTCTGGGCCTGCAGAGCTGAGAACCAGTCTCAGCAACGGGATGACCTTATCAAATAATGCTTCTGACCTTGTCTAAGCTGCCAGCTGGCTTTGCAAGTGTTTACTTCCTAACTGTAACAATTACTATAATTCACATAACAAAAAAATAAGGTCAGAAAGTAACAGGAAACTAGATTTTATAAACACCACGTCTTAACTCCTGACTTATTTCCCAGAAATATTTTCTTAATCAAAATCTATTCTGTTTTCCAACATTTTAAGTTTATTAACCAAAATATTATAAGGACATTAGTAGATGATAAATTACTCATAATTTCCATGCAAGTTTCACTGAAGGAAAATGCAGAATAAAGCTTTAATATAAAGCCTTATCCAAACCAAATCTATTAGTGTGGACTTTTGCAAGGGACATATTGAGAACTTACTAATAATATAGGCAGATTAGATAGGTAAAATAGAGAAATAAATATAAAATATAACATCAATACTAGTTTTCAGAAAGAGTATAAAAATTTAAGCAGTCTAATATTAAGCAACAATGACTTTCTGGAACATTCCCTAAACTAATGAAATCAGGATTTCTGAGGGGTAGAACCATATTTCACACTTAAAAAAAAATTTAATAGAAGCTCGTCTTGCAGAGTTCAAATAAAAGTGATGGGTATACTCCAGATCTGCATGTTATCCATCATTAGATAATGCATTGATAAATGACTTTAAGGCTTCTGAGTTTCTCATATAGATTCATGAATCTCACTGCAACATGGAGATTAACAGCATAGACACCTCACTACCTGGATTCAGAACTCACTTCAGCCTTCCTGTGCCTCAGATGTCCCTCATCTATAAAATAATAATAGCTACCTCAGAAAATGGTATGGAGATTAAATGAGCTCATACACGTGTGTGTGTGTGTGTGTGTGTGTGTGTGTGTGTGTGTATACAGCATCTAGAACAGCTCCTGGCATGTAGTAAATGCCAAATAAACATTTGTTATTATTACCATCTCAACTGTGTATAACTCTCAAGGTCCTTCTCTACTGTCACAGCAGCATCTTGGCTTCTCTCAAAGTGTCTCTTTTGATTTCTGATTGTGCCAAAAGTAGCACATCATAATCAAGGCTGTCAGCATAACTAGTTCATCCTACTTCCGCCTTCTAAGTTGTCCCCTCCTCTGGCTTTTCCCTTGTCCATGTACACCACTCACAAAACTGCTTATTTTTTATTTTTGCTTCACTCCACCATTGCAGTTTATGACAACCTTACTGTCCCCTGCCTCAGATATGGGTGAACTATGGATTTTCAAGGTAAGCAAATTTATATGTGGAGTCATGCAGACTTTATTCTCTAGGTCCCAACATAGTTTTTTTCCAGAGTCTGAAAGAGCCCCCTGCACAGAGTAGATTCTATCCCTTCCAGTCAACCAGATGTTCACCTCCACTCCATAGAGCTGGATGAAGAGGTATTTACACAATCTCATTTTCCTTTCTCTTTTTCTTTTGTTATTGGGGAGAGGAGGTAAGCTTTCCCTCAACCAAAATCTCTTCTTATTCAGTTAAAAAAAAAAAAAAACCTAGGCATCTGAACAAATTAGTTAGCAAATGGCAAGGTTTACATTTCAAGAAGGGAGATGGAGATTAATGTGATGTCAACATAGTAGAAGTCTAAGAACATGAAAACTTTTTGGCTAACATATTATTTCATAATTATTATAACATTTTAAATAATACCTAATGGTAATACCTGTATTCTTATTGTCTAGTTTCATTTTATGAGGAAAAGTTAAGGAAAGTTAAGCAAACAAATCCTACCAAATGAATTTGACTAGGAACGGTGATCAGGATATTAAAAATACTTTCTTGGAAGTACTGAAAAATAGCTGACAAATGGTGAGAAATTACCAGACCAAGGTAGAAAAGAAAATAGGAATGTGGAGGAGTTAAATATACTCAGAAGATACTTTTATCTTGGAAGCATTTGTCTATGGAGGAAATTCTGAAATTTCATTTAGTTGGCTTCTCTAGGCAGTCAAGGTCAGAACCTGGGAGCCACACAGGATTTAGCCATGCAAGAGCCACAAGAAACTGGGATACAAGGAGATTGTGCCCTTAGTGTAAGGGTGACTGTTAGAGAAAAAAATTATTTATGACATTTTAAAATGGTAAGGTAGATTTATTCAGAGGGACTATTATAATAGGTATAGGGGCTACTGCAGTGGGATTTTGCAGTAATGGGAAAAGATTGAACTCAACTCCAAACACAACAAGGTAAAGTGGGATTTTATAGCCAAGGACCAGAGTTGGGTCTTGATAGACAGAGAATTACTGAGAGGGTAGGATAATTCTTGCTAAGTGACCTAAGAAGAGTCTTGCTGAAGGCAGGCCAGAGTTATCAGATATTACCTGGGGGGTGGTGGAGGATGAGAAAGATCATCAGATATCCAGGATGGGAGATTCTGGCTAATCTAATTCAGAACTCTTGCTAAAATTGGATTCTTGAGAACATGCTCAAGGACAGCATAGTTGAAAAAAGAACTCAAGAGGAGAAGGAGTCTGACTAAAATTAGGTCATAGAGAGTCTTTGTCAATCTCAGAAGTGGAGCAGCTCACGTCTAGAATTTTTGCTCTGCCTCCAATCACTAGAGTCATCCGAAGAACCCAAGCTTTGAGCTTAGTTAGAGATGGGTCCAGGACAGATGCAAAGCAAAAGCAAATCCTTTCTAAAAGAAGATAACTTCATCAGGTGCTTAAATTATTCTTCCAAAGTATTGTTCAAATACAGTGAACAGCATACAGATAACCAAGAAGAGCACAAAGATAATGAGAGAACTAGAGTCCATGAGCAAGTAAGAACAAAATCAAGAAATAATAAACAGACCCACAAAGACTTAAGGTATGGACTATGTGTAGAAATAGTTAACAGAACAGGCCTCACTGCTATCTTTGAAAGCCCAACATACAGGGTTGGTTCTTGGCTGGTGTCTGGGAATTTGAATTTCAGGAGTGTTCCCACCACTATTAATTGATGAGTGCCCTACTGTGCCCACTCTGTGCAAACAATATGGTTTATACTGAACTCCTGTTCCCTCTGGGAGTCTGGGTATATGCATGCACAGAGAGTGCCCATGTGATCAGCACCCAATAAAAGCTCTGAATGCTATATTCTTAGTGACCTTTCCTGACTGACAATATTCCAAATGTTGTCATAACTCATTGCTGGGGAAGTTAAATTCATCTTCTGTTTGTTCTACTCAGAGAGATCCCTTGAAGCTTGCACTTACCTTCCTCTGGACTACCTCCACGCATCTTCTCACTTTGCTAATTTTTCTCTGCATCCTTTCACTGTGAAAATCTTAGGCATGAATACAAGTACAATACAAATATTAGTCATGAATATAAAAACCTAAGAGTCCTCCCAGGAAATCACTGGACTGAGAGATGGTCTTGGGGGCACAGACTATAGAACCCCTGTGCTTATGATTATATTAGAACATAAATACAAATTTAAGGTATATGTAGGGAAAAGAGAAACATAAAAAGTGACCTAGGAGACTTGAAAAAAGAAAATATTGAACTTCTTAAATTAAAATTGAATAAAGAATTACAATGTTGGTGATTCAGTTTAAACACAGATAAGACAGCTGGAAATGGATTTGCAGACTTATGCTGGCACACTTAATTGGTTTAAAAAATATTTTCCACTTCAATATCTTTGAAATTGTATGCATGTTACATCAATGTGATAACAAAACATTTTGTCATAATCTGTTTCTCTTTAAATCAATAGTGTCAGCCTGAATCTCATATGTTATAGGTCAATCATATCTCAATAAAAAATCAATGGTGTCTGATTTGGTGAGATACAGTAAATCAGAAGAAATTATCTAGAATGTAACACAAGAAAAAATGAAATGGAAACAGAAGGAAGAAAACCTTGATATTTTTCTTATTGTTACTTAAATTTTTTTCCAGTGTTCCAAGATTCATTCCCATTCCCCACACCCAGTGCTCCAAGCTTTAGGTCTCCCCAGTACCCACCACCAGGCTCTCCCATCCCTCCATCCCCCTCCCTCCAAGTCCCTCAGTTTGTTTCTGTGTCCAAAGTCTCTGTTGTTTCGTTTCTCTCCCTGGATTACCCTAGTTCCCATTTACTTTCCTTCTCCCATTGTCCTCCAGGTTACCCCTCATGCACCGCAAGTAAGTGAAACCATGTGATACTTGACTTTCTCTTCTTGGCTTATTTCGCTCCTTGATTTTTTTAATGAGAAGGATCAAAAGAGGCAAAAGAAAGAAGAGAGCAAAATAGGAACAATACTAGAAAAGATATGGCTGACAGTTCTCCAGACATGATGAAAATCACTATTAATTACCTATTGCTGCATAGCAAATTACCTTAAAATGTGACTTAAACAAAATGTACTGTTTTTTCAAAAACAAGATCAGAAATTTAGAAGTAATGGGTGATTGTAGCACAGTGCTTTACATGAGGTTGCAATTAAGACATTTCCTAGGGTTGAAGTCATCTGAAAGCTTGACTGGAAGCCCCTTTAAGATCAGTAGCATGGCTGTTGGCAGGACAATTCCTCATCACATAAGCCTATAAAAAGGGCTGCTCACAATATGGCACAATATGACATTTTCCCCAGAGATGATTCAAGAGAAAACAAGAGTGGGATAGAGGAGCTAGACCTAATCTTGGAAGTGATAAACGATCACTTCTGCCATGTTCTATTGGCTACATGAACCAACCCTGATAAATGTGGGCGAGGACTACATAAGGGCATGAATGCTGGGAAGCAGCAATCACTGGAAGGAAGTCTGTCACAGACACTATTCAGATTCAAGATGCCCAACAAATATTATAATAAGAAATGAAAAGAACTACACAACTAGACACCTCATGGTAAAGTTACAGAAAAGAAATACAAGATAGAACATTTTTAAAACAGGCAAAGAAAAAAGATTATCTTCAAAGGGGCAACCTTTAGAGTGAGAGGGGACTTTCAACAACAATATTGGAATCCAAGGGATGATAATCTTTCAATGTGCCAAAATAATGTACCTAGAAAAACTTTCCTCAAGAACATAGGTTAAACAAAGACATTTCAAATAAGAAAATGAGAGGATTTGACTCAGTAAACTCTCATGAAAGAAACTTCAAGAGGTACTCAGGCAAAGAGAAAATTATATCAGACGACAGGTCTAAGATGCAGGAAGAAATGAAGGGCCAAATATGATGAATTCTGCATGTAAACCAGAAAGAATTTTGACTATATAAAATAATAATAAGGCTAATGTTTCATTGGGTTTTAGCAAGAAGATAAGAGATAAAACAAGAATAATATTTATGTCATGAAGAGAGTAATTGAAATTAAATGTTCTAGAGTCTTTGCATTTTCTTAGAGACGAGTGAAGGTATTATGTATTACAGTTTGACAGATTAAAGATAAATGTAGGAATTTTTTAGAATAACCACAGAATGAATAGAAACAAAGTGGATATCTTCAAAATCTTTAGTGGGGGAAGAAAAAGAAGTAACAAAAAATAGTTATTAAAGAAGTTAAGAGAGATGCAATCTAACTTAAATATGCTAACAGCCAGAGTAAGTGAAGCTGAAGATCGTATCAGTGATTTGGAAGACGCACGGAATAGGAAGGAGGAGCAAGAGAAGTCTTGGAGCAAACAACTAAAATCCCAAGAAAACAGAATAAGGGAAATGAATGATGCCATGAAACGCTCCAATATCAGAATTATTGGAATCCCTG
>PITA01016136.1:0-47603 GCA_004023965.1 Spilogale gracilis | reverse complement strand
TATAGATCTTGGATACCAGCCCTTTGTCTGTAGTGTCATTTGCAAATATCTTCTCCCATTCTGTGGGTTGCCTCTTTCTTTGGTTGATTGTTTCCTTTGCTGTACAGAAGCTTTTTATTTTGATGAAGTCCCAGAAGTTCATTTTCGCTTTTGTCTCCTTTGCCTTTGGAGACGTGTCTTGAAAGAAGTTGCTGTGGCCAATGTCAAAGAGGTTACTGCCTATGTTCTCTTCTAGGATTTTGATGGATTCCAGCCTCACGTTGAGGTCTTTCATCCATTTCGAGTTTGCTTTTGTGTGTGGTGTAAGAGAATGGTCTAGTTTCATTCTTCTATATGTAGCTGTCCAATTTTCCCAGCACCATTTATTGAAGAGACTGTCCTTTTCCCACTGGATATGTTTTCCTGCTTTGTCAAAGATGATTTGACCATAGATTTGTGGGTCCATATGTGGGCTCTCCACTCTGTTCCACTGGTCTATTTCTCTGTTTTTGTGCCAGTACCATGCTGTCTTGGTAATCACAGCTTTGTAATAAAGCCTGAAGTCAGGTAATGAGATGCCCCCAGCTTTGCTTTTCTTCTTCAGCAATTCCTTAGCGATTCGGGGTCTTTTTTGATTCCATATAAATTTTAGGATTGTTGGTTCTAACGTTTTGAAGAATGTTGGTAGAATTTTGATCGGAATGGCATTGAAAGTGTAGATTGTTCTGGGCAGTATAGACATTTTGACAATGTTTATTCTTCTGATCCATGAGCATGGAATGCTCTTCCATCTTTTTGTGACTTCTTCAATTTCTTTCATGAGTGTTCTGTAGTTCCTCGAGTACAGATCTTTGACTTCTTTGGTTAGGTTTATTCCTAAGTATCTTATAGTTTTTGGTGCTATAGTAAATGGAATCGATTCTCTGATTTCCCTTTCTATTTTTTCGTTGTTAGTGTATAAGAATGCAGCTGCTTTCTGCGCATTGATTTTGTATCCTGCCACATTACTACATTGTTGTATGAGATCTAGTAGTTTGGGGGTAGAGTCTTTTGGGTTTTCCACATATAGTATCATGTCATCTACAAAGAAGAGAGTTTGACATCCTCTTTGCCAAGCCGGATACCTTCTATTTCGTTCTGTTGTCTGATTGCTGTTGCTAGCACTTCTAACACTATGTTGAATAGTAGTGGTGAGACTGGGC
Source organism: Spilogale gracilis (assembly GCA_004023965.1). Taxonomy (NCBI): domain Eukaryota; kingdom Metazoa; phylum Chordata; class Mammalia; order Carnivora; family Mephitidae; genus Spilogale; species Spilogale gracilis. The sequence goes on along the minus strand of PITA01016136.1, from coordinate 46,422 downwards.
ATCCTTGACTTGTTCCTAATCTCAGAGGAAACGCTGTCAGTTTTTCCCCATTGAGGATGATATTCACTGTGGGTTTTTCGAGAATAGATTTTATGAGGTTGAGAAATGTTCCCTCTACCCCTATACTTTGAAGAGTTTTGCTCAGGAACGGATGTTGTATTTTGTCAAATGCCATTTCTGCATCAATTGAGTGTACCATGTGGTTTTTCTCTCTTCTCTAATTGATTTGTTCTATCACGTTGTTGTTGTGCGAGTGTTAAACCACCCCTGCATCCCTGGGATAAAGCCCACCTGGTCATGGTGGATAATCTTTTTAATGTATTGTTGGATCCTGTTAGCAAGGATCTTGTTGAGAATCTTGGCATCCGTATTCATCAGCGATATTGGTCTGAAGTTCTCCTTTTTGATGCGGTCTTTGTCTGGTTTGGGGATTAGAGTGGTGCTGGCTTCATAGAAAGAGTATGGAAGTTTTCCTTCCATTTCTATTTTTTGAAAGAGCTTCAGGAGAATAGGTGTTATTTCTTCTTGAATGTTTGGTAGAATTCCCCAGGGAATCCATCTGGGCCTGGACTCTTGTTTTGGGGGAGGTTTTTGATCACTGCTTCAATCTCATTACTAGATATAGGTCTATTCAGATTGTCTATGTCTTCCTGTTTCAGTCTTGGTAGTTTATAGGTTTCTAGGAATGTATCTATCTCTTCTAGGTTGTTAAACATATTGGCATATAATTTTTGATAGTAATTTTGATGATTGTTTCTATTTCCTTGGTGTTAGTTGTGATCTCTCCCCTTTCATTCATGATTTTGTTAATTTGTGTCTTCTCCCTTTTCTTTTGGGTTAGTTTGGCCAATGGTTTATCGATATTGATTCTTTCAAAGAACCAGCTTCTAGTTTCGTTGATGCGTTCTACTGTATCTAGTTTCTGATTCATTCATCTCTGCTCTAATCCTTATTATTTCCCGCCTTGTGTGGGGAGTTGGTTTAATTTTTTGTTGATTTTCCAGTTCTTTAAGGTGTAATGAGAGTTGGTGTATTCGGGATTTTTCAATTTTTTTGAGTGAGACTTGGATGGCTATGAATTTCCCCCTTAGGACCGTCTTTGCTGTATCCCATAGGTTTTGGATTGATGTATCTTCATTCTCATTGGTTTCCATGAAGTGTTTCAGTTCTTCTTTGATTTCTTGGTTGATCCACATATTCCTGAGTAGGCTCGTCTTTAGCTTCCAACTGTTTGATTTTCTCCTGAACTTTTTAAGGTGATTGAGTTCCAGTTTCACGGCATTGTGGTCAGAGAATATGCAGGGAATAATTTCAATCTTCTGGTATCATTTGAGCCCTGATTTGTGACCTAGTATGTGGTCTGTTCTGGAGAATGTTCCATGTGCACTCGAGAAGAATGAGTATTCTGTTGTTTTAGGATGAAATGTTCCAAATATATCTATAAGATCCAGCTGGTCCAATGTGTCATTCAAGGTTCTTGATTCTTTGCTGATTTTCTGTTTAGACGATCTGTCCATTGCTGAAAGTGGTGCGTTTAGATCTCCTATGATTAGTGTGTTTGCATCAATATGATTCTTTATTTTGTTTAACAGTTGGCTTATGTATTTGGCTGCTCCCATGTTAGGGGCATAAATATTTACAATTGTTAGATATTCTTGATATATAGACCCTTTAAGAATGATGTAGTATCCTTCTGTGTCTTTGACTACAGTCTTTAGACTAAAATCCAATTTGTCTGATATGAGACTAGCTACCCCGGCTTTCTTTTGGGGTCCATTGGCATTAAAGATGGTCTTCCTTCCCCTCATTTTCAGTCTGGAAGTGTCTTTAGATTCAAGATGAGTCTCTTGTAAACAGCATATGGATGGGTCCTGTCGTTTTATCCAGTCTGCAACCCTGTGTTTTTTATTGGAGCATTTAGGCCGTTCACATTGAGGATGATTATTGATAGATATGTTTGTAGTGACATCATGTTGCCTATGGAGTTCATGTTTCTATAACTTATCTCTGTATATTACTGTTTTGTGTCACTCTTGGGTTCATTTCTTCTCTATAGAACCCCTTTAGTATTTCTTGTAGTGCTGGCTTGGTGGTTGCATAATCTTTTAGACCTTGGTGGTCTTGGAAGCTCTTTATTTCTCCTTCCATTTTGAAAGTCAACCTTGCTGGATACATTATCCTTGGTTGCATATTTTTGTCATGTAACTTCCTAAATATGTCTTGCCAGCCCTTTCTGGCTTGCCAGGTTTCTGTGGAAAGATCTGACGTTATTCTGATGGTCCTCCCTCTATAGGGAAGGGATTGCTTTTTCCTAGCTGTCCTTAAGACATATTCTTTGGTTTTATGATTCAAGAATTTTACTATTATGTGCCTGGAAGTTTTTCTGGCCTCATTGATCTTGGGGGGTGTCCTCTCTACTTCTAGGACATGAACATTTGTTTCATTCCTCAGATTTGGGAAATTTTCATCCATGATTTGTTCAACTATATCTTCTAGGCTTCTCTCTCTCTCTCAACTCCTTCAGGGATTCCAATATTTCTGTTATTGGAGCATTTCGTGATATTATTCATTTCCCTTATTCTGTTTTCTTGGGATTTTAGCTGTTTGCTCCAAGACTTCTCTTGCTCCTCCTTCTTAATCCATCTGTCTTCTAAATCACTGATACGATCTTCAGCTTCACTTACTCTGGCTGTTAGCATATTTAAATTAGATTTCATCTCATCTAAAGCCTTTCTAACCTCAGCTTTCACAGATTGCATCTCATCTAAAGCCTTTCTAACCTCAGCTTTCACTTCTGTTACTATGGCTTCCATTTTGAGACTAATTTTCTTTTCTAAATTGACTATTGCTTGGACTATTGCTGCCCTGAATTCCATATCTGTCATATTGGTTATGTTCCTTTCCAGGAATTCTGTGACCGAGGTTGCAGTCCCAGGGTTCTTCTTCTGTTGGGTGTTCTTTCTCTGAATCATTGTGGTGAGGAGTGGTTGAGGGGGTGTATGGCTAGGTATATCAGCCACTATCTAGGTGGATTGGTCTTTGGAAGGTTTTGGAGCAACCAGAGTTCACCACCGAAAAGTGAGGAGAAAGAAAAAAGAAAACGGAAGAGAGGAAGCAAGAAAAGAAACCCCTGCCAGAGCGGGGCCCGGTGATAGGATTTATATGGTACAAAGCTGTTACAGGGTAAAGAAAAGGGTTATCAAGGGTAAATGAAGAGATCAAAAAGCGAAGCCCAACCTATATGACCCCAAGACCAGTATTTATATAATATAAAAGCAAAGACAATTACACAGAGACACTGACAAACTAGAATAGGAAGGTGAGGGCAGACACTCCTTGTGGGCAAGGAATGCATTTCAGACACTCCCGAGTTTGTCTTGTTATTATTGTTGGAGGAGCCCACTTTCAAAAGATATAGGGGGATTAGAACTGGTTTTATATAGGGGTAGTATTGAATAAGGATGTGGGATTGACTTGAAGCTTGTATCTACATGTAAAAAAGTGAAAATAAAGGAAAGAGGAGAGAATAAAGGGAAAAACAGAGAGAGCAAACAGAGAAACAAGAGGCAACAACAAAAGCAGAAAATACAGGAGTGTGTTTGAAAAAATTTCAGGGTAAAAAAGAAAAAAAAGAAAAAAAAAGAAATAAAATGTTATGGGTGTTATATTGGTATCACATAGTGATAAGAAGGGGGCTAAAAATTGAAAGAAGAAAAACCATGAGAATGTATTTTTAAGCTTAAAGTGGAAGCTTTAAAAGTAAAAATAGAAAAAAGTCTAAAAAAGTAAATGAGGTGGAAAACTGTATCAGTGAGTTGTAGGGCTTTTGGTACTTGTAGTCAGTGCCAGGAGTTTAATAAATTTCCTTTCCCCTGATTTGGGGTTTTGCATTGGAATGTTGTCCTCCTGAGCTTCTGGCTTGCTTTCTGGGGGCGGGGCCTGCCGTTCCGTTTCAGTCCTTCTACCTGGGCTGCGTCTCTCAGCCCCCTTGCTAGAGGCTGGTCTCAATGGTAACCAGGTTATCAGGTTACAATTCTCTGGTAGCAGAGCGTTGTCCTTTTACATCTTTTTTCAGCTCTTGAGGAAGTCAGTTCGGAGCAAGATGTCTGCGCCCAGACCTCTCTCCCAGAGAGAGCCTCTACACAGAGAGGGGCTCTTTCCAGCCTCCCAGTTGGCAGTCTGTCACAGCCGGGCTGGTGCAGATGTTGTATTGATTTCTGCCCCCACCCCTGCTTGTCCCTTCACTCCCGCACCTCAAAGCCACAACTCCTTTTGGATCGCGCGACCTTGTCTGTGCCTGGGGACCTGCGGCCTCTCCGGTCCCACGCAAGTCTGTAAAAACGCCTTCCCTGGGGGGTCCGTGCCCGGCCCACGGGGTAGAGAGAAACGGGAGAGAAAGGCAGCGGTGTAAAAATAGAATCCACGTCTGCCACTCTCGGGGCAGCTACGGCAGGGCGGCGCCAGCGGCGGGGGGGGGGGAATTTTAAAAAGTCTCCTTGCCTTGCCCCAGGCTCCGCTGTGTTTCTGTCTCGCCCCGATTCAGGCCATAATCTGCTGTTTCCTCACTCACAGAGCACTCTCGTTTTGGGGTATTTGCTTTCAATGGTTCATCCTTGCGGGCTTCCTCCCCCACACCCCTGTCTCTGGGGGCAAGCCTCCAGTCCCTCTTATTTGTTTCTACCTTTTTGCCGATGGTCCTTGTCTCCCGTGGTGATCCAGAAGTGTGAAATATCACATTTCAGGTTGATTTCATGGGTGTTCACAGTGGTCCTGTAGTATTTTTTTTGCTGGAATTCAGCTCTCTTCAGGGAACTCCCCGAAATGTGGTCACCTGGCCTTCTGCCATCTTGACTTCCCGAGATTTTGCCATTTGTGACAACATGGATGGAGCTATCGCATTTATTATGCTAAGTAAAACAAATAAGACCGAGAAAGACAAATACCATATGATTTCACTCATATGTAGAATATTAAAAAACGAAACAAATGAATAAACAAACAAAAAGAAGAATCAAACCCATAAATACATAGAACAAACTGATACTTGCTAGAGAGAAAGGGTGAGGGGTGGGAAAAATGGGTGAAAGAGAATGGGAGATAAAGGCTTCCAGGAATGGAATGAATACATCATGGGAATAAAAGGCACAACACAGGAATATAGTCACTGATACTGTAGAATTGCATGGTGAGAGATGGTAAGTACACTTGTGGTAAGCATAGCTGAAGGTATAGAGATGTCAAATTACTCTTTTGTACACCTGATATTAATGCAATAATGTGTGTCAACTACACTCAAATTTAAAAAATTAAAAGAAGAAAAGATATGTATGAGGTTGTATGTGGAAATGAAGTGGGAAGATAATTCAGTGTCATGGAACCCAAGTGAAAAAGTGTGACAAGTGATAATTCAGTCTTAGAAGTAATTTAATTGTGCAATGCCATCAATATCCTTTTACTTTTTCGCCACCTGAGAAGTGTTAATTTACACTGTGACTGCTTTAGTTCAAATAGATCCCTAGTTATCTTCTTTTCTTTCATTTCTTTTCCAGAAATTAATGTATGTTTTACGTGGGAACTCTAGAGCCCTCAGTTGTAAATAGGTGTTTCTTGTTTATAAACTGTCATTTAAATACATTATGTATATGACATATAATCTATTTTCTCTGAAGCATTATTGTTCCTAAGTATCTTTATGATCAATTCATAAATATTATTTGTATGCAAGATAATATATTCTAATTCTAAATAATCTCAGGTATTTCCTAGAAGTCCTTTCATATTGCATTTCAATTTATAACTCACTGGATTTCATATCCTTTGATCAAAAATTACCTGTTACCACCAGGAACATTTCTTCAAGCTCAAATTCCATTTATTCCCAATACTTTGTTTACAGCTTTCATTTCTTTTGGGTCAGAAAATGGGCTTTGATATTCTAAGATATTTAATTTTCATTATAAAAGATTTACATCATTTTTTTCTTTTTTAATTACATCACGTATATTTTTAATCTCCTACTCTTTCAGATATTTAGTTCATTTGTATTTGGTTCCAAAGAGAACAATTAGAAGGTGACAATTTTTAAAAAGTGTCCTTTTGACCATTAAGAACTTAATAACAAGTGCCTATTTTTCTTATGTTTACCTTCTTAAAAGTGCTTTTCTGTCTTTCAAAAGGTTTCTAAAATTTGTCCCTAATCATTTTTGGAATTACAGTTCTTGACAATTCACTAAAATGTGTCTTTTTTTTTTTTAAAGGATTTTATTTATTTTTTGACAGAGAGAAACACATCTAGAGAGGGAACACAAGCACAGGGAGTGAGAGAGGGAGAAGCAGGCTTCGGACTGAGCAGGGAGCCCAATGTGGCACCCCATCCCTGGCCTCCTGGCTCCTGACTTGAGCTGAAGGTAGACACTTAATGACTGAGCCACACAGGCACCCCTAAAATGTGTCTTATATACCTCATACCAGCAAGTTGCCTAGTTTCTAGCCCTGAAAGCCAGGTCAGTTGCTTTATATACCACCCAGAGTGGCCCAATGAGTGGGTAAAAGAGGACAGATGACCCTGGGTTAATTCTTGTATCTCCACTTTTCTCCTCTTTTTAAATTTTCTATTTACTTCACTAGTCTTCTTTTCCTGAGCTTAGTGTCTATGCATTATTCTCTGACCTCTGTCTTTATTTGATTTCAGCCCCTAATATTCACTCTCTTCATTTTGAACCTCAGCATTTGTACATATTTTTAGTTTTGATAGCTATATTCAGTCATCCAACTATTTCCCAAGCACCTACAAAGTATTAGGAATTATAAACAAACAAAAAAAAAGCACAATCTCATCTCATTATGTTTTGTCAAGGAAAGACCTTGCATATCAGCCCTCAGTATATCAGCACAAGCACACACACACACACACACACACACACACACACACAAACACACACACACACACACACTTCCTGAGGTGACAGAAAGAGAAACCATAAAAAATTAAATAATGTAATAGGTATTTTCTAAGCAGTGTGGATGGCAAGATGTGTACTCTGTGATGTTCTGATATAATTAAGGTCTTGATTCCATAGATTTAATTGGTTTCATTTTTCTGAAATCCTTTTGCTCCATATTAGAACATCTTTGAGTTAAAATGGATGATCCTGGGCACATGGCTGATGGGTACTTGCTAAAACTTTCAGAGCATTTTATTAACTTAGATTGACATAATTGGGCAGGAATAGCCTAGAAAAAATTTACTTGCACCATTTTAATTCTAGAAATATATTACCTCATCAATAAAACTGAGAAAGCAGAGTAAAACGATGTTGCATAGTTATCACAATCAACTAAGCTTAACTTCTTGGATCTAAGTATTTTCAAAACAAGATTTCAGAAATTATTCTTTTTATGGTTAATGATATCTAATTCTCTGCATTCATCATGAAAGTCGGGGAAATAATTTGCCTGGGCTTGGAAATATCACCACATTACTCTTTATAGGAATTATGGCCATATACTTTGAAATAATTTTTAATAAAATACCAAATTAAAAAATTCTGAAAGTCAGTGCTTGACTAGAATTCCAGATATTTTCAAGAATAAAAAATCCATAACTTACCTTAACCAAATTAAGTTCCAACTGTAGACAAAATAACTTTGTTATACAGAGTCAGTTGGTAAAGGCCACTAAATTATGCCCTCTTAAGAATAAAAAAAGTGTTCCAGTTAGAGCTATTTTGAACCACTTCACAGTAAACCAAATAAAACAGAATCAGACCATAAACATAGTCTCTGTTTTCTAGATCACATTTTTGTCAATTATGCCTCCTAATTTTTCTTTCACTTTCCATCTGATCAGGACCATTGCTTTCTCTGTGGCTTAAGCAATAGGTATAAACACCTACAGATATAAATTTCATGTTTCTCTTCTTGAAGTCCCAGTGCTTCAGTGTGATCCTCAGAAACTTAGTCATGGATTATAATTTTCATCTTGGAATTTTTACATCTCTTCATAACAGAGTTTAATCCTCATTTCCAAAGAATATGACCTAAACCAGTCCAACAACCACACTATCAATTTTTAATTTTCAAAAGATATAGACTCTTACTCTTAATCACAAAAAGAAAAGCTTATTTTTCTGATTTAATGATTATTTTGAAACATGGCTTACAATAGGAGATATTTTCCCCAGAATATTTCCAGATGATTTCATAAATATCTTACCGTTCTAGCTCTCTTGTCATTATCTGTTTATAAATGAGTTAAATTTTAGAAATGATGTATGTTAATGGTTATAGTTTTAGGCTTTTAGCCAAGCAATTGAATAACAATAGAAAGGCAGAGTTATAGACACTGAGCAAAAAAACATCATTCAGTAAGGACCATATTTTTCTGATACTATTTCTAATTTCTGATGACACCAAGATTTACATATATACTTGTGCACACTTATATATGCACACTTACATTACACATAACTACACACACACATTTAAAATGAATATTTGAATAGACTTCAAATTCAATGAAAAGATCTTACCATGGACTAATTTTTAGTAATCATTTCATCAATCAAGTGGGATTAGCATTTCTATTTTCACAACTGAGCAGAGAAAATAGAAGTAAGATGGATTTAAGGGAACATTTACAGTCATCATGAAACAAAATTATTGATTAAAAATATTTATTTTGGGGGCATGTGGGTGGCTCAGTTGGTTAAGCGACTGCCTTCTGCTCAGGTCATGATCCTAGAGTCCCGGGATCAAGCCCCACATCTAGCTCTTGGCTCAGCAGGAAGGCTGCTTCTCCCTCTCCCACTCCCCCCTGCTTTTGTTCCCTCTCTAGCTGTGTTTATCTCTGTTAAATAAATAAAGCCTTTAAAAAAAATACGTATTTTCTCTCCTACCATTCTGTCCAAAGTTATGCTGGACATTTTACACTTAAGCATAATTTACTGCCAAACATTAATGTACCATTTTAATTCACACACAGAAAAGAAATGTAAATTTATGGGAAAAGAATAGTGTTATAAAACAAGGCCCACTTAGCTCCCAAATCAATATTCTAAGATCTAAAATTTTAGAGTTGTTTACTAAAACTGTTCTTTCTTTCAAGTCTTTATTTTTTTTTAAGATTTATTTATTTTGGAGAGAGAAAGAGAGAGAATGGGGGAGGGGCAGAAGGAGAGAGAAAATCTCAACAGACTCCCTGATGAGTGTGGGGTCCAGTGTTGGGCTTCAGCTCACAAACCCAAGATCAGGACCTGGGCCAAAATCAAGAGTTGGACCTTAACCAACCAAAACCACCCAAGCATCCTCAGTCCTGGATCAAGTATGGTTTTAAATGAAAGCCAAGGGACGCCTAGGTGGCTCAGTTGGTTAAGTGACTGCCTTCGGCTCAGGTCATGATCCCAGAGAACTGGGATCAAGTCCCACATCGGGCTCCCTGCTCGGCAGGAAGCCTGCTTCTCCCATCTCACCCCCCTTGCTTGTGTTCCCTCTCTGGTTATGTTTCTCTCTGTTAAATAAATAAAATCTTAAAAAAAAAAAATGAAAGCCAAAAGAATGTTGATAACCTGAAACCAACATTGACTGCCTTATTTATTTTGGACAATTAAAGATTGAATTTTCTGTCATTGTTGTTCTTTAAAATATATCAAGAAAGAAAAAAAGGCAATCCCATAAACAAAACTCATATGACCAAATCCATAAATCTTTTTACATTTTAACTTTAATCTTGTTTTAAAGTTTAATATACTGATGGAAAAGTATATGAATCATATATTTTTAGATCAGTCTTCTTTATGAAAACGAATTCACCTATATACCTAGCACCTACATTAGTAAACAATATTATCAGCAACACAGAAGAGTTATCAAGCTTTCTCAATCACTATAGCCAGGGAAAAGTAGCTATTAAATTCTGTTCCAAAATTTTAAATTGGTTTTATTTTAAAACTGTATAAATAGAATTATAAAGTAGTTATTTTTTTTTCCTTGCTTCTTTCACTAAAGCTTAAGTTTTCAAATTCATGCTTATTATATCTTATAGCAGTGATTCACTCATTTTCAGCAACACATTAATTTGTATGAATTCATATGAGTTTTCTATAATTTACTTGGCTATTCCATTAGTGATGGATATTAAATACCTTCCCATATATAGTTATTATGAATATTGCTGTTGCAAACATTCATATACATGTACTTTGGTAAACATACTTACTCATTGCTTTGAGGTATGTGACTAGAAGTGAAAGTCCTGAGTCTCCCAAGTATGGTTTTGAAGAAATTGACAAACTCTTTTCTAAAGTTGTTTTAGCAAATTGTACTCTCCCATTAACAGGATTTGAAAGTTCCAGTAGCTCTGTATCCTCATTCACTTTTAGTTTTTCTGTTGTTTTCATTTTAGTAATTCTGTTAGGTGGCTAATGAATTTAATTACCTCTTAATGTGTATTGATCACCTGGACATCCTTTTTTAAAAATGGCTGATTAAGTTTTCTCTATTTTTCTATTGAATTACTTTCATTTCTCAGTGATTGAAGTTTTTAAAATAGTCTTTTTATATCATTGGGGCTTATACAAGTACTATGTATTGTAAATATCTCTCCCACTTGATGGCTTACTTTTTCTCTCAGCAATCTCTTTTTTCAGAAGTTCTTAATGAAGTCTATCTAGTTGCACTTTTATGGATCACAGTTTCTGTCTAGTTTTTAAAAATTATTGCCTATCCCAAAGCCAAGAAAGTATTCTCATATTTTTCTCTAAAAGCTTACTTTATTTACCTTTGACCTTTAAATCAATAATCCACTTGGGCCTGATATTTCTTTATGTGAGTTCGAGTACAAGTTTTATTTTTCACATACGGCTAGCTAGTTGACCCAAAACTATTTACCACCCTTTCCATACTGCTCTGCAATGTCATCTTTGCCATGAATCGATTTGTAATATAGGCATGGGTCTATGTCTGGATCATATATCCCATGCCCTTAGCCTACTGGTGCTAATGTGCTAATGCCATACTACCACACCATCTTAGTTCTTTAGCTTTTAATCCTCAACGTGGAAATACATGTGAATTTTACAATCATGTTATCAATTACTGCAATACCAACTAGAGTTTTATTTAGGATTTCATTGAAAATGCAAATCCTTGGGGCACCTGGGTGGCTCAGTTGGTTGGGCAACTGCCTTCGGCTCAGGTCATGTTCCCAGAGACCCAGGATTGAGCCCCACGTCGGGCTCCCTGCATGGCAGGAAGCCTGCTTCTCCCTCTCTCACTCCCCCTGCTTGTGTTCCCTCTCTCGCTGTGTTTCTCTCTGTCAAATAAATAAATAAATAAATCTTAAAAAAAAAAAAAAGAAAGAAAGAAAATGCAAATCCTTTTTTTATGAAGGGGCATCATTATAATGTCCAAGGTGTAGGCTATGTTATTTAGTTATTCTTCAATTTCTGTAAATAAATTATTTCATCACATTCTGAAAAGGATGCCTTCATAAAAGTTTAAAATTCATTACTTTGCCCAAATTAGAGATCTTTAAAAATAGATTTCAGTGGGTGTACATGAAAGTTTGGGCTTTCCGGTATCAGACAATTGTATAAGTAGGTAGGCACTGCATCCCATGTCATAGTATATATGGATGAAATATGTGGAAGCTCACATAGCATGTAAAATTCAATTCCACTGTTTAGCTTTATTCCTGTCTGGGATCTAAAATAGTACATTAAGTGCCACCAGAACTCAGAAGAGTTCTGTTGGAGAAACCAGAAGATAGAAAAACTTATGTAGCTGCTTTCCAGTGAAGTGAGCCCTACTTATTACTAAACTATTAGTGGGACCCTATGTGGAGATAATAACAAAGTTAATTCTACCGGAATACACTGTAATCTGCTACATGTCAGGAAATAAAATAGAAAAATATGTAAGAATTAACAAAAAGAACCTGTTCTTTTCAGCCCAAATTGTAGTCCCAAGACTTCAGGGCAATATTTCATCTGACCAAATTATATAACCAATCCCTAATACAATGGACTATAAGAAGCAGCTAAGTGTTATGAATAACTAGACTATTTCTGAGAAATACTTTATTTTATCAGCTTGAGAATTTTTTAGAAATAACATTTTTATCATTTTCATTTATTTTTTGAATTATCCTGATAATATATATAAATCATCTGCAATTCAAATTGTACAGTCTAACTCAACATATTAAAAATTGCATCATTTTATTTTGCTAGGACAAAATTGCTTAAAAAACATTTTTAAGGTCAAATTTATAATTAAAAGAGACTAAAATGCATTTTCCAATTATATTTAACAATTTTTTACCGACTTCAGTTAAGTCTTTAGATAAATTAGGTGTTTTCAGGATAGCTGCAACAGACAAGAAGACTTTTTCTCCTGCCTGATGACATTGTCTTTTTATCTCAACCAGCAGTGTCCACTGAAAACAATAGAGACCTGTGGTAACTGTTGAGAGTGTTAAAGAAACACTTTTCATTTTTATATCTTAGTTGGTTTATCAAAAGGCAGACCTATTCACAATTAGGTCTTGCATTAAGAATATACAAAGGATTTTTTTTTTTAATCAATGCAGTTGCTTTAATTTATGTTTTAAACATTTTCAGTCAAAAATATCTCTTCTTTGGCATTTGGAACACAATCTTGGGTCTCAATTATATACCTATCAAAGTAGTTAGACTAAAATCTCTTTATTTGAAGGGAAAACAAAATATGTGTTCCATACTCACAGGCATCCATGATACCCATATGTCTATGTGATTGCTTTACATATGGTTAAGAATAAATCTCAGGCTTCCAAATCTTCAAAAGTTAGTGTTCTGGCCTACTTATATCTAAAGTACATTTGGCATTTTGGGCACTCTTCTCAGGCATCAGAACAAGTATTCCTGCTATGAAGCAGTATGGCATTGTAGAAAAAGCAATGAACAGAGAGCCTTCTGTTTGGTTACAAGTTGTCATTTTCAACTGTAGATCATGGACAAGAAGTGTACCCTCCTTAAAAAAGCCATATTTGAGCAAAGCCTTAACTGACAAGGAGGTGGCAACCAAAATTTGTGTAAAAAGCTGATATGCAACACATTGTGTTTTGTGTCACTACATTCATGGAGTTTATAAGATATATAATTAGTGTGTTACATGGCATTTTTAATATGCTATTGTTTTTTAAATGCATCCATCCATGACATTGTCTTTTTATCTCAGTAATCATGATATTATAAATATACAGCATTGGGGGTCAAATTTAGACACTTAATCATTATATTAAAGAATTATATTTCAAGTGTTTGTCTTCTCCACAGTATAGAAAATACCAACATGAGTTTGCCTTACTATCATATTTTCTTTTATTTTACATTAAGTGTGTGCACTAGCCATCTAATGACTAGTCCTATAACTTAGAAATCCTATAAACAAATCTTATCATGTCCCAGCATCATCCAGTATTGATTTGTTTAACCAAAGCTTTGTATTTTTCTCTCCTCTTGTTAATCTTTAATTCTCTGACCAGTCACCCAAATACAGCATTGGAACATCCTAGTATTGTCTAAAATTATCACCACCTTCTTAGTAACAGAAATTTTGGAGAAATAATAGCTTATTTACTGAAAGAAAATACTCCTTTTAGTCATCTTATATGTGTATTAGATAACTATTAGTAAAAGGCAATATCAGAGGAGGAGTAAAGGGTAATATATTATTTTGTATTATTTGGTACACATGTTGTTAGTGTAAATAGAGCACATTTTTAAGCTTTATCAATTTTTAAAAACTAATCAAAAGATTAACAATTGCTTAACTATCTTAATAAAGGGTTCCTTGCATAGACAGAAAACCAAATGTCATTCCGTGTTTCCAAGATTTCAATTAAAATGTGTATTTTAGTATTTTTCTACTTTAAGTTTCATCTGAATCTGGTGACCTTATACATTTTGCTTTGCAGGAAACTACAAATGTTTTCTTTTTGTATATTTAGTAGATCATAGTAGAAAACACATTTGTACCATCTTGTGATGACATATCCAAGTTTATAAAAACATCTAATATTTTTTCACTTAATAAGAAAAATTGTTATCCTGTATTCAGTAGAGTAGAAAAATACTACTCAAGCTGCAATTTTAATTATATTATAGAATGTAAAAGAATGTGTTTGCCAAAATATAAAAGATGCTTCAATAACATTTATACAGTTCAAAATTTCACATTCTATTACCTGCATTGAAAATTCTCTAAACTCACAAAGCGAAATTATACAATTGGCAGACTGACTTTCATCACACAAGTTACCTTTCAGATGGTGTAAAATAGTGATGAAAGCCTTGTTTGAAAGAGGACCATTAAGTGCTTAGGAACCAGCCCTTCTATTGTCTTCTACCTTTTGATAAAATAAGCATAAAGAAGTGATCAAAATAAAACAAGAATAAAAATTAAACCTTGGGCCTCTCTGAGATTATCAGCAGCTGTTTGCCACAATTTCTTCTTCTTGAATTTTCAATCCTAATTTCCTACCAATGGATTAGACTTCTGTCAGAAATTCATCATGATTTTGTAATAAAATAGTCTTCATATAAGACAACTATGCTGTGATTAATTTTAGTAAATCATTTACATACTTTAAGTGTTTGTTTGAGTTACAATATGCCAGTGTTGTTGTAGATTATTAAATTAGAAAAAAATGTATAAATACAAAGGAACTTTACTATGTTTTATCAGTTTAGTGGAATTTGATATAAAGCAGACATATCTTTGACTAATCAAAAAGTGGTAGTGCTCAATTAATAAAAGTCTTTGGTATTACATATTATATTACCTATATATATCCTAAAGTATAATATGAGATTTACTTAGAAATGCAATTTTAGGTGTGCCTGGGTGGCTCAGTTGGTTAAGCAACTGCCTTCGGCTCAGGTCATGATCCCGGAGACCCGGGATCGAGTCCCACAGCGGGCTCCCTGCTCGGCGGGGGGCCTGCTTCTCCCTCTCTCACTCCCCCTGCTTGTGTTCCCTCTCTCACTGTGTTTCTCTTTGTCAAATAAATTAAAAAATAAAAAATCTTAAAAAAAAAAAAGAAATGCAATTTTATTTCAATTGCAAATGCCTTTTAAATGCATTTTGAAAAAAAATTGCACATAGGGATGGTATTTCAATTATTTTCAAATTCTATGTATTTTTAAAATCACAAATATGCACTGGATTTTGAGTTGATCAATATTCATTGTATGAGAGAATTAAATTTAAAGTGGTTACATTATGGGCCCAGATAAAGAAGTTTAATTTTTAAAAGATTTTTTACCTGCAGGTTTATGTCACAGCATGAGCCAAAAGTACAACACTGTGGCATAGTCCACTGTTTTACATTTTGTTTTAATGTAATGGGATAAAAAATAAAAATGATTGGAGTGATTAGAGCAAGAGTGGAGTAATTAATCTATTGCACAATAGTGTTTGGTCCACCATGTAAAATATATTAGTTTCTTATAGAAGATAAAAAGGTAAACATTTGAATTTTGAGGTCATTTGTAAAATCATCAGACTTACAAAGCATGCAGAAAGGCTAATGCAACTGCAAACCTACCACCAGTGCAGAACTTTTCAGGGGCTGCAATGTTCCAAAGAGCACGGTTCCAACAGTAATGTTGGGCTGTTGATCCCCTCAACTCTTAGAGTGGGCAGTAGGGCTTTGGGCTTCCAGGATCCACAGGATTATGGTTTTTACTAGAATTTGCCTCTTCCAGTTATCTAATACATTATTATTTTCTCAGTGTGCTGTGATGTGAAAAACTCTAGTGAGAAATGTCTAAGTTGCTAAAGATGATGGGGAGAGAGATCCCAGTTCGCATTATGAAACCAAAAATAGTTAAAATCTTCTGGGATATATTGCCATGTCTTCAAAGGTCCTGAAATATCTTACTTCTCTGCATTCTAGCTAGAGAAAAATCTCTTTATCTGCCCATCTTTATTTTTACCTTCTCCTTATTTTTATCTTCCAATATGGATCAAAACAAAGACACTTACCTGTTTCTGTTCTTGAATAACATTTAGTTCTACATTCTGGCATTCTGTATTTAAAATTACAAATATGATGTTCATTATTCACATTGTTTAAAAGGAGAATGATAGTTGGGCAGTGAAGGCAGAGCAATACCATCTGATGTTAAAATAAAGACTTCTGAACTTGAAAGTTGAACTTGAATCATAAGAAATGAAATGCCCCTAACCAAACATCATCAGATTGGGGCACATCACCTGATC
Source organism: Spilogale gracilis (assembly GCA_004023965.1). Lineage (NCBI taxonomy): Eukaryota > Metazoa > Chordata > Mammalia > Carnivora > Mephitidae > Spilogale > Spilogale gracilis. Next base: position 30,156 of record PITA01016136.1, on the reverse strand, counting down.
ACGAAGAATATTTTAGCTGTGGATTAGGTTGTATGCCCGCAACTCTGTTTCCCATATGATATCCTTTCTATATCCTCAGCAGAAATTATTAATAATAAAGAAGAATATAGTAGGTAAGGGTTGTAGTTATTGTTGGCCTAGGATTGGAGAAACTGGAATGTCAAAACAGGGTTTTCTGGACATGTTGGGTCTTACTGGAGAGCCTGCTCCTTTAGCTGCCTTGTTCATTTTGTTTTGACCATGCTCTCCTTGCTGTCCCATGTATATACCAGGCAGGGTCACAGTTTAGGAGTCATTATTTTTGCTTTGTTTTCCCTGTTATACACTAAACACCTAGGCAGCGACTGATATGATCTCAACCAAAGGCAGATGCTTAACTGACGGAGCCATCCGGATGTCCCCAGTTACATAATTTATAACAGTTTGCATCACACCATTACAGGCTGTACTCAGATAGATATGGTTACAGTAAAAATAGTCATAAATCTGACTTTGAAAATTTCATAAAGTTTAGTGACCTTAAAACGAAAAAAAAAAAATACAGTGCAATCTCATAAATATAGCTTTAAATCACTTTATTAAAAATTTGAGTGGATGAGCTATCTTTTCACTGCTTACATATTTTGCAAGCCCTTTTTAATTCTTTCCTCGTTTATATCACTACATCATGTCAACCCTATATCTGAGTCAACATTAGAGATCTTTATCATGAATGGCCGTAAAAGGGATGCTCTCTTTCAAGATCTAATTGTTGGCCCTGTTTTCTGAGTCCAGGCTCTTGGCTTTTGAAGATATAAAACATGGCCAATTAGCATTTGAGATGCCCACACTCCCCCCATGTGTGCATCTTGGATATTTCTTATTTTATGGCTGCCATATTCTAAAACTCTTTACATTCATTTAAGAATAAAATGAGAAGGGCACCTGGGTGGCTCAGTCGTTAAGCATCTGCCTTCAGCACAGACCAAAATCCCAAAGTCCCAGGATCGAGCCCCATTTTAGGTTCCCTGCTGGGCAGGAAGCCTGCTCCCCCTGCTTGTGTTCCCTCTCTAGCTGTGTTTCTCTCTGTCAATTAACTAAATAAAATCCCTAAAAAAGGAATAAAATTAGAATTATATTTATCTTACATAGAAACGTAGCAGGTTTTATTCCAATAACAATTATTCCAACAATAAATCACAAATGTGGAATTATCTGTAGGGCAAAAAATACTGAATGGAAAAATACCCCCCCAAACACATAAATGGACTTATCCATTATAAAAAATATATATATTAGGAGACAAAAAGAAGCAGACTATAAAGTCAATAGAAGAGGCAGATTTGTGATAGCAACCAAATCAAATACCTATAGTAAACCAAAAATTTCCAAGAAAAAACACAGAAATTGGACTCTGCAATATTTTTGCCACATACACTGGTTAACATACAGTTTATCCCACTTCTTTCTGTATGTCCATCTTTATAAACCTCTACAAAAATAAAGCTCTGAATACTCTGACAATGTAGTCTGTGATTTCCATGAGGTGGGCTTGTGAATGGACTAATGATATTTTGATGCCCTGGGTTATCAAAATATTTAAAAATAATTTTAATAATATTTTTGAAATTTTAAAGGATGGCTAAAAAATAAGTATGGTTTTATTTGTGGTTCTTGACTATTTTTTTTTCCTATCAGACAAAAGCCACTCATAGGAAAAAAGTCCCATGGTTCACATCATGTATTCATGTATAGATAAGTCACTAGATTTGCCAAATAATATACATCTACTTCACGTTTTTGTGATTTATATAAACCTCATGGATTTTTTTTGGACAAAGCTATGTCACTGATATTAGAATTGACAGTCTTAATGGGATTTCTTTTATTTGATAAAACATATTGTGTTCAAGGTTAATAATACATTTCAGCAACATACATACTGCACTTGGCAGAAGTGTGCAGTTTCATTATTTTGAGAGGCAGATCCCATTCTTTTCCTCTTCGTAATAAGTGAAATCCTGCCAAAATTCAATGTTCTGAATTACTTTAAAATTCATTTTAATGTAAATTTGGATGGAATGTTTTTTTCTCTTGTTATAAGACAAGCTAGTCTCTGCAAGAAAACTGGCTGATGGAAAAGAAGTTCATGACTTTAATAAGAAACTTACTGTTAAAAAATGAATAGGATAAAATTGTACTTACATGTTTACTAGAAAAAAATTGAAAAGCTTGTTTTTTAGTTGGGAGAGAGAAGGGGCTATTGATACTATGATGTCTAAAATGGAATTCCAAACTATATAGTAAAAGCACTATATTAAATTTCTAGGATCTTTCAAGGAGAAGTCTTGACTTAGTCTAGGACATTACAAAAAAAAGTCACAACTTTTCAAGACTTAGCTATTTCCAAATAATCATCCTGTGATTTGCTACTGGGATTGGTTATTAGTATTCTTTATAAAAGTGAACTTTTATACTAATTCACACATGAAGCAATGTCAAAGCTCAACACTTTTCTCTTGATTAAAAATTTTAAAATTATCCTCTTCCATGCAACTTATAACAAGGAGGATCATTTTGTTTGACAACACTGCAAAAAAAAAATCATCTATAACAAATTAACAAATATTTATTAGCCTTTACAATGTGCAATCTACAGTGGCAGTTATTGGGAAACAGATTCAAATCTATTTCCTATTATGAGGGTCTGACAGACTATCTAGAGAGCAAATCAATAAAACCAGGATAATGTAATTTTTTCTATGATAGTTTGGAGTTGTAAGTATAAAGGAAAATGTCTATATGTATTAAAGGATTCAGAATATTTTAAGGCCTTTTAAAATGATTTCCAAACAATGAATAGTGATCATCCATGAGCTGTGAAAGAGGAGCTTTTTGTTTGGAATGGATAGTGGACTTGAGACAGCATGTACCCTTTGGGTTATTAGACTAGTTTCAGCTGCTTAGAGCAAATGCATATGGGGAAGATAATGGAATAAGACTCAGGAGGTGAGCAATAATTAGATGATGAAATAACTTGTATACAAAGTTGATTGTGCAAGGTCTCATAAATGATATGTAGAAACACTAAAGGATTATAAACTCAACAAATTTGGGTCATTTTTGATGGACTAGTTTCACCAGTGGTAGTCCTGTAGAGTCAATCAACTTAAATGGTTTTGTCACACAACAAGAAAGGAACGATCTTTCTAGAACCATTTGAAATATTTATTGTAACAGTTTTCAATCTCTCTCTTTTGGTTTTTCTCTCTTGGTCTCTGTTTCTCTCTCTATCTCTCTCTCTTTCCACCTCTCTCCTCCCCATTCTTCCTGCCTCATATACACACATACTCTACAGTTCTAGCTGACTGAGTGGTTTATTTTTTTAAAAAGTATGAAACATCTTATTTCTTTAGCTAGATATCAGAAATAATGAAGGTGATCAAAGATATTACAAGAACTTAGTTTGTAGCCTTAAAATGGACATGTTTTTAGTTTCATAATGACTACTATTCCCTCCTATAGCCAGAAATATTATAAATAAATTTAGAAAATATTAAATAATTATAAAAATATTCAAAATGCAAATACTTATATATGCACAAATGTAGAACATTGAGTAAGAACCAAGAGGTCATGCAGAAACTGATGTGTTCTGGCCTTAATGAACGCCACAATATGTTCTTTGAGAAGGAGTCAAACTTTCTTTTTTAAATTCTGGAGAAGATAACTATACTTCACAGTGTTTTATGCAGATTAGCGTATTCATCAGGCCTCAAGTTGCTACATTGCAAGCTCCCAGGAACTTGAGTCTGTCACTTCCAACTTCTCCATGTTTTCTGTCTATCCAGGGAAAAACCTCAGGACAGGCTAACAGAACACCTCTGTGGCTAAACGAGTTAATGCAGCTTCCTAAAGTGCTTACACTTTGTCTCTCACTGGAAAGCCTGGCTCATTGCACATCCGAAATGTGCAAAGCAATTTAGGTCTGCAACAACAACCAGATGGACTGCCTTGAAGGCAGAAGTCCCTTGTTTACAGACAAAACAAGTGCAGAAATGCAGCCTAAAGCCAAATGCCCACAAACTGCCTAGGCAAGCTTCAGGTGGTTAAATCCCCAAACTAGCGTGGGTAGATTTTTGTGTTAGAATTCATTATAATGCTTAAGATCATTGGTATGTTCTACTGAAACAACAAATCATTAGGCACGGATTAGTGAATCCTTTATAGAGATAGGCCATGAGGGGAAGAATTAACTTTGATATACCAAATAGGAAGAACTAATCTTGAAATGAAGATTATAATACATTATAATGCTACGTAGAAACTATTGGAGAAGCCCGAAGTAACACTGTGCAAAATGTAAACCTTGACAAGACGAATGCCTCTCTTCATTTTTTCTAATTTTCACCAAAAATTATCTTTTCATATTTTCCTAGAATAGGGATTTATTCTCTCCTTCCACTTTAAAATGAGGTGAAGATGAAAAGAACCCTCATTTGTATAGACTTAAAATTATACACCTTATGTCACTGAAGTGAAACAAAGTACATAACAAGGTATCCTACCTTTGTTTCTTAAAAAGATTGAAAGATCAGCATCTCACAAGATCAAGGATAAAATAATAACTGTCAGAGATGATGACTTGGATTTGAAAAAAATTCAATTTTTATCTTGTCTCCTATATAAATCTTTGGGCATATTGCTACTTACAATATTCTACACTGGTTTCTTCTCTTTCTCTTTTAATGCATCTCTTCTAGAAAGTCAGAATCTCTTGAGTTTGGGGAAATGTAATCAACTCAGAATCATTCAACAGTATGGAACATTGCAGTGTTTATGGAGTGAAAACGCAGGCAGCTGGGAAAAGTTGTATCTCTAAAAAAAGTGATGATTTAACTTAAAATAATTTAAATTCTAGCATTGGAGATATAGGCGCGTGTGTGTGTGTGTGTGTGTGTGTGTGTGTGTGTGTGTGTGTTTATTTGCACATATATAAATACCTGTTAACAATGGCCTGTTTATCCAACTGTACACTTGGTATAAACCCTTAGGTATTTATTTACTAGGTAGCTAATAACTAGTAAAGTCTACAAAATTCTAGGATATCATTATAAGCTTTTTTCTTTTAGAGGAGAAATTTATCTGTATCTGAATCAAGTCTGTTAAATTACAGCAATTGTTAAAACAACTAATTGAAAGATATTTGCCTTCAGTTATCTAAATTTCAACTCATGGCTGGCAAAGCAGTGAGCAGCAGGTGATGTATTTTGAAGATAATAATCCTGTCTTTAAAAGAATTGAACACTACTCCAATTTCATTAAGAAAAATGATCTGCTTGTACAAGGAATCCTTAAGGGAATTGACAATGATTGAAAACCTACTAAGTGCAAATGATTCTGCTTGACAATGTGGGGATCAAGGGAGAAATAAAGCAACATTCCTCAAGCATGTGATCTCAGCTCTGTACATTAGAGGCATCTGGGATTCTTTTTCTTTTTTTTTTAAGGTTTTATTTATTTATTTGACACAGAGAAACACAGCTAGAGAGGGAACACAGGCAGGGAGAGTGGGAGAAGGAGAAGCAGACCCCCTCACACACTGAGCAGGGAGCTCGATGCAGGACTCCACCCTGAGACTCCGGGATCATGACCTGAGACGAAGGCAGAAGCTTAATGACTGAGCCACCTGAGGCACCTGGGGATTCTTGCACAAATCCTGAAGTTTAGGTCATAAGTTAAATCCAATTAAATCAGAATTTGAGGGTGAAACTCAGGAATTAACTTTCCTAAGTGATTGATGTGCAGCTCACCTAAGAAAATACTAAGACAGATTCTCCTCAAAATTTAATATTCCTAACAATCACTTGGGAATCTTGATAAAATGTGTATTCTGACTGGGTAGGTCTCAGGAGTACCTTAGAGTTTGCATTCATTTTAACATATCCTTAGAGCCAGATGAAGCAAATATGACTTTCTGTTGTTTTTGCTGATAATCTTGTGTATAATCATTTTTTTTTTAATTGTGAAGTCTTCATTTTGCTTAGAAAATTTATCTGTGGAAACGATTGGATCCAGTAATGGTGGATTTCTACAGAAGGATGTATGTTTCAACTGCCAGGTCCCTAGTACACTACCCATCTAGAATCATTTTAAATTAACTTGGTTGCTTTCTGGTTTCTTATAACATCCAAACGGTGAATATTAGCTTCAAATCCACATGTAGACCCGCTTGAGGATTCAGGCTCTCACAGATTTTCCATTTTTCTCATTTTCCAAGAATAGGTTGTTGCGGTCTCCTGTAGCTCTGAGTGTTTATATAATAGTGCACGTGGAATTATTTCCATAGCAGCTATTCACCAAATACAATATTTTTTCCTGGGCACATACCTACATATATTTTCCTTCTGTCTTAAATTGAGATGTATGTGACTATGTGGCTGAATTTGAGTAAATAAAACATTAATGGAAGTGACAGGTAACAATGCTATTAAAAATTTCCACACATAGCTTTCCGTTATTTGCCAGCTTTTGCGATGTCCCTTCCTTCCCCCACCACTACATTGCACATATGAGAAATGACCTTAATGTTTTGAGCCATTACACATCATGCTAACCAAGACAGTTTGATATCCAACTCCCAATCTTGGTTGGTCCTGAGTTTCATTTTCTGTCTCTAAGGTACTGAAAGTCTCTTTAAACGTGTTTTGGGTTAAAATGTGTATCTCACAAAAGATAGGTTGACGTCTTGGCTCCTGGCACCTATGAAAGTAGTCTATTTGAAAATAAGGTCATTCCAGGTGTAATAAAGTTAAGATGAGGCCAGTAGGGCAGACTCTGATCCAATATGGCCGGTGTCCTTATGAAATGAGAAGGGAGATAGAGACAGACAAGCACAGAGGGAAGATGATATGAAGAAAACTAGTAGGAATCTTATATATAGACAGAGGCGGACATTTGAATGGATGCAGCTATAAGCCAAGAGCACGCCTGGAGAAAGGAAGTGGCAGAATCAACAAACTTCACACATGGTAATAGTCCTGGTGTTTAATAGGTACCATGCCAGACCTATAACTGGATCAGATTCTTCCTTCCTATGAGAAACTACTCCTACTACCTTAGTAAGGACGGATCCAGTGTGCAAATGAGAGTTGCCACAAGAGGATGCATCTGAAGTTCTCGAGGTTGAAATCTCCATCAACGAGAGAGCAAAGTTAATTTTGGAATGAACTTACAGGTACTCTTATGCCTACATCAAGCCCAACTTAAGGTATCAAGTTGGTTGGGACTTCTTGTGGGCAAAAAATTCATTATGTTTGGGCAGGAATGTTGGGCCTGAATACATTTGCAGCTTCAGATTGACCCATTAAAAATTCTATCCAAATTCACAAAATAACCTCTAAAACTGGATAAATAAGGACAAAATCAATAGTGGAAAACCTCACCATACCTTGCACCATTGCTTGCCACACACATCTCCTTCTTGTCAGAAAACTCCAGAGCACTATTCTCAAGTCCTCAACCCAGAACTTGCAGAAAAGATCTTAAATTTGTCTCTGATTCTTGTCAGCATAGGGAAGACCTTTTGTAGTATTCTAAAAATGAGGTGAGCTTTGAGACTGAGTCCATTTATCTACTTAAAGTTTCAGCTTAGAAAAAGTAAAATGTTTATTTTTAAGTGCAAGTTATTTCTAAAGTTCATAACCTAGGACATAAATTTTTAGAGCTGCAAACCACAGCCCTGGCCCTTCTCACTTCCCTGTCATGCCAGCAGAGGGGCTGAGAGAGAAGAAAGGAAGATGAAAGAATGTATTCCCTACGTCTCTCTGGAAGTGACACTAACCTACATACACTGTTTACCAGCTAGTTGACTGTATCAGGAGTATCATTCAGCATTCTTCTTCTTCTCCTTCTCCTTCTCCTTCTCCTTCTCCTTCTCCTTCTCCTTCTCCTTCTCCTTCTTCTTCTTCTTCGTCTTCTATCACCTCTGAGTAAGATAGAGCTGATTTGGGTTGTGGCAACAGGTTTAAAATTCCCTTATCTTTCTTTTAAATAAAGGTAATGAAGATTCAAAACAGAAGTGCAACATTTCACAAGAAATCAATTGTGTATTATCAATTACATATTTACTTTTAAAAGGAAAGAAGATTACTATCAAACCACATGGTATTGTAAGGATATTGAAGGGATTTTTCTACCTTTGAAGAATATTGTACATTTATATTTTTATTAAAAAAAAGTCTTCACTGGAGATAAAAAGGAAGTATTATTAAAAATTTAGTTTATTGAACAGAACTAAATATACCTGTTTTCCTATTAACCATCCAGTGGTAGCTTTTTTTCTTTTTAAGACTTTATTTATTTGACAGAAAGAAATACAGCCAGAGAGGGAACATAAGCAAGGGGCGTGAGAGAGGGAGAAGCAGGCTTCCCGCCGAGCAGGGAGCCCGATGTGGGGCTTGATCCCGGGTCTCGGGGATCATGACCTGAGCCAAAGGCAGTCGCTTAACCAACTGAGCCACCCAGGCGCCCCCAGTGGTAGCTTTTAAGAAAATCAATGTAAGGAATCAACAAATCAAAAGCATTGAGTATTTTCTCAGGTATCAGAGTTGTCAGGTGATGAATTTTGAAACCTCATTCTACATGTTTATTATTATTGTTGCTTTTCTCATCTCCTACGATGAAAAAATAATCTATTATTAGGGTCTAATGTACTCTTAGGATCTTTGTCTAGTTCACTGATGCATTGTTAGCACTTAGTGTCTGAGTATAGTAGGTACAAAATTACCATTGTTAAATAAGTGAATCAATATTAAACATTTTTTTGCTTCTTCTTTTGTAAATAACCTCTTTCCATTTAATGCGGATGTTTTAAGGTTCATTTTTGTACATTAAAATATTTGTCTTCTCACTGGAAAATTATGTTTTCTTTAACATATGGACCTTGAAAATCAACTAAACAAAAAAGACAATATTTCCAATAAACCCTGTCATATAAAACAAATGTATTTACTAAATGAAAAAAACAACCTGCTTAAGTACACATATGCTTCAAAATAAGTTTTATTTTGACAAAATAAATGCTAATGGAAATAAAAATCCACAGATAATTTCTACATTTACTTTCCATAGAAATACTGATAGAATGAGGAAATTTTTAAGCTCTGTGAAACAGAAAACTGAATAACACATGGTGTTTTTTAAAATCTCAAATAGCTCACAATCTGCACAGTGAGCAATATATATGGATAAACATTTCCAGGATAGCAATGATAATTATCATTCACTGATCATTTGACAAGTGTCTTGTATCAGTCAAAGCATTCATTTATATTTCTTTATTTAATTAGTACACTGTGTCTTATTATCATTACCCCTACTTTGTTGATGGAAAAACTCAAGAACTTGAAAGCCTAGTAAATTGCTTGTGCTACAGCACTTTGAAATTTCCAAACTGGTACTCAAATCCAAGCCATCAGACCTCAGGACCTCAGTGTTCCTTGTCTTATATGTACCCCAGAAACACAAAGAGAACACTTAAAATTAAGCAGTGCGGGGAGTGTTAGATCCAGTGAAACACTGTTATGTGGCCAGTTTCTCCTTAGAATCAGTAGGGACTAGAAGGCGATGGAACAACATGATTATAGAGTTGTGAAAGTTAAAAAAAAAAAAATCTATCTAGTGGGGCAGTTTTTTAAAATGAAGCTAAAACAAAAGCATTTTCTCAGAGAAATGCTTTAGAGAATTTGTCTCCAAGGGGAATCCAGATCCACAGAAAGAAAGAAGAACACTAGAAAAGCAAAAGTTGATGATAACCACAAATGACCTTTGTCTGATCTTTTATAAGTATGTATGTGTGTTCACATATATAAAAAATTTCTTTCAAGTATTATTGACTAAAGCAAAAATGATACAAATATATGCTTGGGGTTGTACCATAAGGAGGAGTAAGTGTAGGGATATAAATGTACAAAGGACAGAGTGAGGCACAAATTAAATCATGCTCTCTCTCTCTGAAGTTCATATACTGTTATTAAAATAGTATAATATTTTTTGAAGTTCAAGTATAACAAGTTAATATATTCATACTATTCACCCAAGAATAACACTCCATTAGAACTTTCTGTGATGATGAAATATTCTATTAACCTATACTGTCCAATCCTGTAACCACTAACTACATATAGGTAGTAAACATTTAAAGGTGGTTAGATTAGCAGTAGAACTGAATTGTTAATGATGTAATGTTAATTAATTTAAATTTTGATTTAATGGCTATATGTGAGGTGCCTGAGTAGTTCAGTCGGTTAGGCGTCCAAATCTTGATTTTGTCTCAGTTCATGATCTCAAGGTTGTGAGATCAAGCCCCATGTGGGACTGAGTGAGGAGCTTAAGATTCTCTCTCTCCCTCTCCCTCTGCCCCTCCCCACATCTCTCATTCTCAAAAATAAATAAAATAAAATAAAATAAAATAAAATAAAATAAAATAAAAAGAAATAAAAATAAAAATAAATAAATGGCTATATGTGCCTAGTTGCTACTCTATTGGACAATTTAGATCTAGAGCAACCAATAAAATTTAAAACAAAGAGGCTTAACTCAAATATCAATAGGGTAGATAAAAGGCAATAGTAAAAGATAATTATCCCCCTCCCCCAAAATAGGGGAGAAATAAGGAGGGAAAGGAACAAAGAACTTTTATAGCCAAAACCTAACAAATATAAAGATGTTAGACTTAAACACACACATACAATAATTTGATCATATAAATAAACACTCCAATTAAAAGACAGACATTTTCAGATTTGATAAGCAAATAAGAATACAAGGCTAAAAAAACTCAAACAAACAGACATACAAACCATCACAACCTTGAAATACAAAGACATAAAGAGATTTCAAAATAAATATTGAAAGAATATATATCAACTCTAAGAAACTGGTATAACTGTATTTATAATAGAAAAAGTATTCTTCCAAAACTCACCAGAGATAAAGTAGAGCATTCCCTGATGATAAAAGTGTCAATTCATCAGAAGACATAACAAAGCTAAATGGGTGTTCACCTAATGATGATTCAAATATATGAATCAAAAAAAATCCCAACACATCCAGAGCTATAATTATATATTTTTAATTCTCTACTATCAGTAACTGACAATTACACAAATAATTAGTAGGGATAAAGGATCCCATTGGCTTAATTGACATTAACAAAATACTATATCCAAAAACTACAGTCACATTTTTAAAAATAAACATGGAATACTCAGTAGCATACATGACATCTGAGCTTAAGTTGCAATAAATTCCAAAAGACTGTTACTATTCAAAGTTCATGTTCTGAATGCAACAGAATTAAATAGGAAATCATTGAACTTAAGATAGCTAGAAAATCCTCAAGTGTTTGGCAGTGAAACCATATATTTCTACGTGAATTATGAGTAAAATAGAATACAAGAGAATGTATAAAATGTTTCACACTGGAATATTATCATGAAAGGTATCAGAGAAATGTTTTAAAGGTACATTTTAAAACCCCACGATGGAATGATTGTTTCTATTGTAGCTTCCTTGTAATTATCAGAACACTGAAATATTACAACATACATGAAGGAAAATAGAAGTATGAAAATAGATCCAGGAAGTATAGACTAGTTTTTCAAATAATATTTTAAAATTATTTTAATGGTTAGAATAGGAATAGCATAATAACCCAAGGAGGGCATTTGTTGACATATACATTCAAAACTTAAGATGTCCGAGTTATTTTGTATGTGGATGTAAGACGGAAAAATCCCTACTGAAGAATGATTGATTGAATGCAAATCTTCAAATGGTAAGAGTTGTTGAAATAAATGATTTGAAAATGTGAGGTTGTTTACAATAAAAATCATGCGTAGAAGATTTAGCTTGCCCAGTGTTCAAATAATATTTGTTTTTATAATAGCAGAGAAGATAAAGACAGATAAAAATAACTATACACTTGGAGGTAGAATAGACGATGTTGGAGAGGTTTGAACCCAGTTTCTTTAAGACGAGATATTGGGTCATCAACTGAGATGTTTTGAGCAGAGAGAAAAGAAAAACAACTTTATACTAAGAGAGGAGTTCAGGTTTAGAAGTACAACTGTGGCATGAGAACATCAGCTGTCTGGAATCACATACCAGGGGGGTAAGATAGAGTGAAGCATCAGGCTACAGAACAAAACAAAAGAATGTCCTATAGAAATTCTGTCACTTATTCAAACTTTTAAAATTAAGGAAAATTTTACATTCAAGTATGTGGCTCAGTCGTTAAGCCTCTGCCTTCCGCTCCGGTCATGATCCGGGAGTGCCGGGATTGAGCCCTGCATGAGGCTTCCTGCTCCGGGGTGGGGGTGGGGGGTGGAGGAAGCCTGGCTTCTCCCTCCCTCACTCCCCCTGCTTGTGTTCCCTCTCTAGCTGTGTCTCTCTCTATCAAATAGATGAACAAAATCTTAAAAAAAAATTTTGAAATTCTATTTGGACTTATAAAGAAGTACCAGTCTTCATTAGAAGGATTATAGAATGGACAACTTTCAATGCATATTTTCTATTCCTGTATCATTGTACTTTACAGATGTAGCCAATTTCAGACTCTCCAAAATGATTTAGTGCAAAACAGACTCTATTTATTCTGAAGGCATTGGTGTGAAGGTGATATATATGATTTTTTAAAAATACATATTTAGTTTTCAGCATGTATTAATTATATTTCACATAAAATTCCAGTTTTCAGTTTTTCTGAACAGGGATCTTAAGCTATCTCTAAAATACCCTCAACTTCTCCTGCCAATTATTTGGAGATAACCAGGAGCTGATCCTTTTAGATGGGCCTGTGGTCAACTATTTACCTCAATTCTCACTGCCCACAGCTCAACTTGTTTTCAGTCATTTCTCACAATTCTTGATCTATTGTTGAAGTCATAATTTATTTAGGGAAAAGGAAATGATTCCTTGGTTCTTTGAGTTGTGAAGGACATGCATAAGATGAGATTTCATTTTCATTAACAGCCAAAACAGGAGGCCTGTATAAAATTCATGCACACACATATTTCTGTATGTGCATATACACATATGCATTAATGTACACTTACACACACGTGCACACACACATGCACACACATCACTTGGGGCAATGAATCCATTCATTCATTCATGTTACTTCCATGGCCCCATTCTTGCAATTTTTCCTTTAAATCTCTGTTTTACCAGGCACCTGGGGGGCTCAGTCCTTAAACATCTGGCTTTGGCTCTGGGCAAGGATCCAGCCGGGCATCGGGCTCCCTGCTCGGCGGGAAGCCTGCTTCTCCCTCTCTCACTCCTCCTGCTTGTGTTCCCTCTCTAGCTGTGTTTCTCTCTGTCAAATATATAAATTTAAAAATCTTAGAAAAAATAAATCTCTGTTTTGCTATACAAAATATATGTAAACGTATGTAAAGACACAGATAAGTTTGGCAAAGGCAAGAAACAATAAGATGAGGGTTATTGATCTGTTCTGTCTTCTAAGGACATTGGAATATTGCCTGCAACAGTCAGGCTAAATTCTTCCTACATATTTGATTAACTCAGATGTAAAAAACCTGTTTAAAACATTAAAAGAGCAATAAGCAGATTAAAAATTCCTAAACAAAAAGCTTTTACAGTTTGCATCCGAAGTTTAATGTTGCTAATTAATGCTTACTTCTCAGATACAATATAATAGTAATTATGAGAGATTAAACCCCAAGATCCTTTCATAATTCATATATTAAAAAAATAGTCCCTAAGCATATAATTTCCTCAGTCCTGCAAAGAAATAATAATAATAGTAATAGTCATTATTATATCTAACATTTGGAAAATGTTCCTGTGACTGGAGATGTTCTATAGGTTTTCTATACGGTAAATCACTTGACTACTCACAAAAATGCTTTGAGGTGATTACAATTGATTTTTATTTTAAGAAAAATAAAATGAAGAATAAGTTAAGGTGTACCCAAATCAATTAGAAAGTAAAGGATGGAGTTAGGGTTTTGAACCTAGATTGCACGTGTCCACTTATATGCAGATTTTTAAAAAATAAATACAGCATGGTAGTAGAAATGTATTTTCTCTTCTTTAGGATTTCCTTAAAACATTTTTAATTCTCTAGCTTACTTTATTGTAAGAATAGAGTATATATATATATATATATATATATATATATATATATAATCAGAAAAAATGTGTTAATTTCCTGTTTATGCTATTGGCATGGCTTCCATCAACAGTAGGTTATTAGTAGTAATTAAGCTTTTGGAGATTCAAAAGTTAAGTGAAGAATTTTTACTGTGTGGTGGGCTGGCATCCCTAACCCCTGTTTGCTCATGAGTCAACCATACAAGGTCTCTCTTCAAATCATGAGTTTTTACCCAGATTTTTGATGAAAATCAGACTGCTGGGTAGGGAAACACCATCTTCTTGAGTTTGGGGAAGATCACGTCTTCCTTGTGCCAGATTTATTCATGCCTTGTGGAGTATTTAACATCACATATTCCAGAAACATTCCCTTATTCAGTGTGAAAAAGACTGAAACTTTTCCAAATTCTCCCTTCTTGGTGATATTGCCATAGACTGGAAAATCATTCCGGATATTTCTCTACCCTCATTTATGCAACAGAGGAATAAACAAGCTTCCTGGAGATGCTTTCTTAATTTGTCCTTCATTTCTGTCCACATTTCTTTTCCATATCCCTGTAGCCCTTGTTCATATCTTTTTTTCCTTGTTGAGGTGACTTTCACACTTTCCCCAAGAATGTGATTATAGTGCATGGCAGAAAAAACAATGATCAATGAAGAAAGGCTCAAAAATTCCATCCATGTGGATACAGGCTGGTCAAATCTTTGGTTATCAAGTTAAAAGATGATCTCCCCCAAAAGAGTGTGCAACATATATCCCTCAATTCAATTTTTCATCACTTCAGGTTATATCAAGTATAGTTGAAATCACAAATGCTAAGTATATGTGAGGCAGGATGTTTTACACAGTCTGTGACACGCTGCCTGGTTTTCATATTATTCTATGGATTACTCTATTTTGAGCCCTATCTGTACTTGTTAGCTGCCTTTTAAAAATCTGTTCTTGTAGTTCTCTCTGTATTACGGTAATGATGAAAGTTTTAAATTAAGGAACTACAAACAGAATAATGGGGGTGACAAACTCGTATTTTCTAAATGGAGCATGATAATAGAAGTTCTGGCTCTCTGTGCAATCCAATTTAACATCCTTTACTCAACACACACCGACACACAGCACATACAAACTGACACACTCTCCCTCTGGTCAAAGATGATCAGTGTTAATATTATCAGTTTCCTCTCTGTCAAATGTGGGACTACAAAAGCATTTTTATGTGTCTTATATTTATTCACTATTATGTTTCTATTTCATTTTGTTTGGGGTATTTATGCAAAGTGCTTACAGTTTATGGGTGAGAATTTGGGCAGTTCATAACAGAGGGCTCATCTGAGTTTAGGCGGTTGGAGCTGAGACGGCTGTGGTGGCTTCACTGGAGCCACATGTCTGAGGCCTTGGTTCTTGCTGTTGGATCCAAAAATGTCATGTTCACTCACATGTTTCACACCTGGTCCCTGGGCTGGCCTGGCCAGACTAGCTGAGGCTACCTGAACAGTAGCTTTCTCTTCCCTTCTCTCTTCCCTCTCTACAGTGTGACAATCTCAGGTTCTTGGTCTTTTATCACAGTGCCTGGCTTCTCCTAATGGCAGCATTCCAAGAGTTTGGGCAGAAGCTCCAAGGCTTCTTATGAAGTAGCTTTGGAAATCCTGAAAGTATCTTTCCATACCTTCAATTGATCAAGAAAATAATTAAAGAAAGCCAAGATTCAAAGGGAGTAGAATTGGACTCCTCCTCTTAATGGGAAAAGAATTTGTGGCCATCTTTAGTATATGACTAATGGGTCTACATGGTTCAGAAACTTCAGTGTTGAAAAAAAGTATACTCAATTGATTATAGAGTTGTGGCTTAATCTATGCAAATTATACTGATATACTTCTGCATATTGACTCCTTGGCCCTTTCCATTTATTCCCTGCTCATACATTATCAACTTATGTACATGATCCAAGACTTAAGGATTTCCCATCTTTTCCCAGACTCCACAAAGAAACAGGCTTTATCTCATTTGAAACTGTCAGTGAAATCTAACCCATTTTTACAGTAACTTTATATACAGAGTTTTATAGACATGATGCCTTTGGAAGTATTAGCAGTAGATGGTTCCACTAAACTTCCAGTGAATGTTGTTCTTATATCACAACCTGTTTATCTTAGTAAGATGCCAGAGTCCCAGAAGTTCTCAATAAAGATGACAACATTTAGAGAACTATAGGAAAATAAAAGCACACAAGCATGAGAAAAGAATGGAAAAAATAATGCAGTGATGTTCAGTGTTATTTTTGTCATTATATGTCAACATAGATAAAATAATATTAGTTTAAAAAGGATTATTTCACTACCAACTAATTAAACACATTCTTTGTACTATAATCACTCACTCTCATTTTAGAAATACACAGAAGCAAAATTTTTGTAGGAGCTATATTTTCACAGATTGCAAAAGGCAAGCTCTTTCAAAAATTGTCATGAGATTTCCTGCTTTTCAGAGTTCTGCAATTTCTTAGTTTAAATTCCTTCAGGTAAAGTTTAAAGTAATGTATTAATATCCACTTGATGGAAGGGGAAAAGAAATGGAGCTAAAGCAGTCTAGCCTATTCCCATTTCAATTTAAGAATATTTTTTACTCAGAATTATTATCAAGATAATACTCTGGAGATTTCTTAAACTATTTTGGTAAAACAATTTGAGTAGCCCGAGAGCAGTATTTGTGCTACTGCAAAACAAATTATATGAGTTTCCAATTGAGAAAATATTAATAGAATTAAAGACTTTAATCTCCAGTCCTATTGGGACAAAAAATAAGTAGATATCATAGTAATAGTATTTCTCCTCAAAGTATTATCTCATTTCATAGAATTAAATTATATGTGTCCTTCGTTTACCAATTAATAACTGTCAAAATTACAGAATCCAGCTTCTAGCTATTATGTAAGTTCTTTGGTGATTTTTTTTTAATATTTTATTTATTTGAGAGAGTGTGTGTACATGAGTGGAGGAAGGAGCAAAAAGAGAGAAAAGATGAGGGAGAAGCAGACTCCCCATTGAACAGAGAGCCCAACACAGGTCTCAATCCCAGGAACCAGAGATCATGACTTGAGCCAAAGTCAGACACTTACCCACTGAGCCACGAAGGTGCCTGGGTAGTTTTATCTTAAGAAATTCAGCCCTTTTATGCTCTTGTACCATTTCTTAACCCAGAAAATTACATACTCACAAAGTGAGAGTAAAAAATTAGAGAATATATGGAAAACAATAATAATTTGTTAAATTGTCCTCACTAGTAGAGGAAAATGCATTTGATTCATAGGCATGGAAGAGAATAGAGATGTAAATATGCATACACACACATATATGCACAGTTAAATAACTTGACAAAAATAGTTTACATTTAACAATTGATAGTTGATTAGAAAAATTCTGCAATTATATGTACAACAGGAGATTCTTGTTTGGGTTTTCCACTGTGAAGTAAAATCAGAAATATTTTCAGCCTAATATAGTTCTTTCAGTTTCTTCCCAATTTTCAGTTATTAGAAGCAGATGGTGTTTTGGTGGTAGGCACAATTAATTTCATTTTATAGAATTTACTTAATTAGATTTGGACTTCATGTCTCATGTGCATTGGATTTCATTGTTATACATATTGTTTATAATTTCTCCAGCTGTCATAAGTGCATACCTATTTTGTTTTTTAATTCTTAAGAATATCATTTCTAAACAGGGGATAATCTATTCATTTTACTGAATAAATTAGAAATAAAATACATTATTTTAAAATTGAATTTTATAGAATGTTATATGTAGTCAAATCATCTTGTCCCAAATGTATGGAGAATTCAAAATATATGCAAATTTTAGAACATATCACCATTTTATACCTCTTCAATTATGTTAATGTTTTTTTGTTTTTCATTTCTAAAGTATTAACTGAAACATTTCATACCTCTAAGATCTATGAAAATACTAATCATGACAAAGCCTTATTAGACCATGAAAGCATTCTCAATTTGTTTTTTTTTATGCTTTGCAAGTATGTTGCCAAAGTAAATTGTGTATAAGAACCAAATAGGCTGTTAAAAAATGAAAACCTTGCCCATTTGTGAGATATTGGTTTTAATAAATGTTTCTCACAAAAATGATTGACTTTGTACATGCAAGTATGTGTGTACACAGTTTTGTGTTAGTATCTATCTTTTATTGATCATGCTCAGTATTCTAAAATCATATTTCTAGATCAAATATGATAATGTAAGGTGTATTAATTCAAATTGCTTATTTTAATACTTTTAAAATGTATCTTTTTACTATTGGATAGTTTGTTCTTGTCCTCAAGAATAATACTTTCTCATGGGTCCAAGGTCTATTTTACCTGGCATGGATCATCAACATAAGGTTATTTAAATACCTTGAGTTATAATTCTTTTGCTTCTGGAAAGTGCAATTAACAGTTTTGTAATTCCCTTTGGTAATGATCTCTAATAAGTATAAAAAATCTATGATTAAAAGTTATGTATTTTGTAATCTAGATAGAATGAAATTCTAAAGAATATTTTGAATTTGTTTAAAGCAGCTTGAGCTTGGGGCACCTCGGTGGTTTAGTCATTAGGCATTTGCCTTCAACTTATGTCATGATCCTGGAGTCCTGGGATCCAGCCCTGCATTGGGCTCCCTGCTGGGTGGGAAGCCTGTTTCTCCCTCTCTCACTCCCCTTGCTTGTGTTCTCTCTCTGGCCATGTTTATCTCCATCAAATAAATAAAATCTTTAAAAATAAGCAAATAAAAACAAAACAGCTTGAGCTTAATATTTTCTTAGAAACAATTTTTAACAATTTGTTTAACAATTTACAGAGCTTAAGGTTAGGTTACATTTCAACTTACCTTACTTACCTTACAAAATATTCTAAGTCATTATTAAAAATAATAGCCAAGTATTATAAATAATAATTTAAAACTCTAAAGTAATATTTAAGTTATACTGACAAATTCCCTCAATAGTAATACATTATAACCAATAGGCTTAAATTTTACATCTTTTTAGCAGATGCTTTAATGAGAAATAGTTTACTTGACTCTGGTATATCAACATTTCAAATATAAGCTCTAACTTTTTCATGTCCAATTAATGGAAAACTTTTTTTCTGTCAGAAAAAAATATGGTATCTCATACTTCCACTAAATTTTAGCAAATCTGTCAAGTAAACATCTTTCAGGTAGCAATTAGCAATTTTTTTTAGTATACCATGAAGCATTTTTACACTTAAAGGAATATTTAGATTTCTATTTCAATATTAAGCTTCAGTTTCCCTCCCCCACTGCCAATGATTATTTAAATAAACTTTTCATCTCAAATTCATCATTTATCTATTCTGAAGAAACAAAACAGTCAAATTTCATGGCCATTAGTAATTCTGAAAAGCTCAACCATATTCTTATTGATCTAAAAGCCTGGAAATATGTACCAGACTAGACACATGTCTAAAAACTAACTAGAGAAAGAAAAAAAAAAAACACCAGCCACTGACCTCTGGCTACAAAAGTAGGAAATGAAATCTAAGGCTGTTTTGCAAACTGCAGTGTGAATGTTGTGTTTTCTCACACAGATCTTCTTGTCAAAGGGCGGAAGACATATTGTCAAGACATTTAAAGAAATACGGCCAGTCATTGGTTGACTAGTAAATGATAATGGCAGATGTTAACCCCAGGAAGGAAGGCTTAAAAAAAGAAAAATACAAAGTAGCCAAAAATTCAGCAACCACACAGTACAGAAAATACAGAATCCAAAAATCCATAAATTATTCCAGGAAAATTCTTAAACAGATACTCAACAACAAAAGCAAAAAAAAAAAAAAAAAAAAAGCCTTCAGAGATAAAAAATGTAATACAAGGATTATTACAATATATTAACTAAAATCTACAATGGCCAGTTTTTAACAACAAATTACAAGTTATGCAAAGAAATAGAAGGTAGAATAAATAACAGAAAATTCTGCTAGGAAAACCCTGATTTAGAACTTAGAAGACAAGCAGTATAAGTTAGCATTGTAAAGATGTTTAAGGAAGAAAGGAAATTTTATGTCTGAAGAATTAAAGAGAAGTATGACAGTGATATCTCATCACTGTAGAGAAAACCAATAAAAATATAAAAATTATTTAAAAAGCCAAATAAAAATTTGTGAGTTGAAAAGTATAATAACTAAGTAACTGAATTTTTAAAGAAATCATTGATCTAAAAACAAACAACAAAAACCACACTAATCACTAGAAGGGCTCAATAACAGTTTGAACTCAAGTAAGAAAGAATTAGTAAACATGACTGTAGGTCACATACAGATTATCCAGGCTGAGGGGTATAAAGAAAGAAAAATGAAGAAAAATGGACAGAACCTCACCAAATTGTG
This sequence comes from Spilogale gracilis, assembly GCA_004023965.1. Lineage (NCBI taxonomy): Eukaryota > Metazoa > Chordata > Mammalia > Carnivora > Mephitidae > Spilogale > Spilogale gracilis. Next base: position 9,601 of record PITA01016136.1, on the reverse strand, counting down.
GACCACCTTCAAGTGCATCTATATATGTGCATATTGGGAGGCTCAGAAAGAGAAGAGGAAAGGGCAGAAAAGATACTTGAAAAATTATGATGGAAAACGTTCCCAATTTGATGAGAATTATTAAATCTACAGTATATTTAATGAGATGTAAGTAAATAAACACAAATAGATCCAGCTACGTACATCATATTCAAAATATTTAAAGACCAAGACAAGGGGCACCTGGGTGGCTCAGTACTTGAGCATCTGACTTCCACTCAGGTCATGATCCCAGGGTCCTGGGATGGAACACCTCATCGGTCTCCTTGTTCAGAAGGAAGCCTGCTTCTCCATCTCCTACTTCCTCTTGCTGAATGCCCTCTCTCACTGTCTCTTTCTCAGTTAAATAAATAAATAAATCTTAAAAAAATAAAGGACAAGACAAAAGAAAAGATATTGAAACAGCAAGAGTAAAATGACTTACAACCTACAAAAAGAACCCCAGTGAGCTGACTTTTCATCAGAAACTGTGGAGGCCAAAAGACAGAGAGATGACATTTTTGAGTGTGTCAAAAGAAAAAGAATGACATCCCCAAATTCAGCATCCTGCTAAGTGGTCCTTCAAAATTAAAGGAGAAATTTTCACTTTTTCAGATAAACAAAGATAGGGAAAATTCATTGCTAGTAGACCTTTGCAAGCAATACTCAGGAAATCCTTCTAGGGCACTGAGCTGCCTCAGTTACTTAGGTATGCAACTCTTGATTTCAGCTCAGTTCATGATCTTAGGGTCCTGGGATGGAGCCCTCTTTCAGACTCCACTGTGGGGGGGGTGGGTGGATAGTTTGCTTCTCTCCCTCCCCCTCTCCCTGCTCACACTCTCTCTCTCTAATAAATAAATAAATCTTTAAAAAATAAAATAAAAAGGAAGGCCTTCTGACTGAAATGAAAGGAAACCAGAGAGTAACTTAAATCCATGCAAAGAAATAAAAAGCAACAGTAGAGCAAATAGCATAGGTATCATAAAGGACAGCATCAATATATTTTGGTGCAAATTTTTTTCTATCACTTTGAAAAACAACTGCATAAACAACTATTTTAAAATGCTGTTCATGTACTTATAATTTTAAGATGTATTTTGTATGACAGTAATAACATAATGGCAGGAACACACTCCATAAAACCATAGCAGAAGACACATTCGTCTCTAGTGCAAATGTGATGTTTTCTAGAATAGACCATAAGTTAGACAATTATTTTAAAGAAAGCTATTATTGGTTATTATTATTATAATAAAAAGCTTAGATACATTTTAAAAGATTGGAATTATACAAAGTATGTTCTCTGATCACAGTGAAATTAAACCAGAAAATAACAACGGAAGGAACATTAAGAAATTAACAGATATGTGAAAAGTAAACAAATATCTAAATAATGATGACTCAAAGAAAAAAAATCACAAGAAATATTAGAAAACACTTTGAGGTGAATAAAAATAAAAATATAACATATAGAAACCAAGAGAATATGGCAAAAGTAGTGCTTACCCAGGAATTTATAGCTGTAAAAGTCATTATTAAAAAAGAACTAGTTCGAATCAGTAACCTTAACTTCCACCTCAAAAAAATTGGAAAAAAGATGAGCAAACTAAAGCCAGTGAAATAGAAAGAAGGAGACAATAAAGACAGGACAGAAAATAAATGGAATAGAAAAGAGAAAAATAATAGAAAAAAAATCAGCAAAACCAAAGTTGGTTCGTGGAAAATATCAGTAAAATTGCAAATGTCTAGGTAAACTGACCAAGAAAAAAAAAGGAGAAGATTCAAAGTCACAAAATCATGAATGAAAATAGGGCATTGCTACTAGTCTTACAGAAATAAAAATGATAATAAACTATGAACAAGTATATGTCAGCAAATTAGATAACCTAGATGAAACACATTCTTAGTAAGACACGAATATTAAAGTGTTTCCCAGAAGAAATGAAAAATCTGAAAAGACCTTTGCAAAGTAAAGACATTAAATTAATAAAAGAATTCCAACAAAGAAAAGCCCCAAATAGATGGATTCAGTAGTGATTTCTAACAACTTTCTCAATTATTCTAAATGAAGAAAAAGGAAAGAATATTTACTAACTCTATCAGGCCAATATTACTCTGATACCCCAAACAGAGAACTACATCAAAAGAAAAGAAAATTACAGATTGATATTCTTTATTGCTATATAATTACAGATTGATATTCTTTATTGCTATATAACTAAGCCACAGTTGTTTCCTGTGTGTTGGCTCTATGGTGTTTACTCCTTGCAGCAAGCTAGGACTGCTAGCTCAAAAGCCTGTTGGCAACAATCTTAAATATTTACAGATCTAACTGCTTTAAATAGAGCCCAAGTAAGCAATTTGTTTTGTTTTTGTTTTTTAAAGATTTTATATTTTTAGGTAATCTCTACTCCATGTGGGGTTTGAACTTGCAACTCCAAGATCGAGTCACATGTTCCACCATCTAAGCCAGCCAGGTACTCCCCAGACAAGCAGTTTTGTAGGCATTTAGAGCCTGCCTAACTTTGCATATTCCACAAAACTGTACCCCAAATCTATCTATAGATAAAACCCTGGGGCTACAAAAACTCCCAAGTCGCTGCTGCCATTAAGCGCTGCTGCTTCTGACTTGGAAGCTCTCATTTTGCTCCAGAGCTACAATCTGGGGACTGGTAGAGCCCCCTCTCCAATTCACCTGCTTCCCAGGGTACCCTGTCTTCTTCTTCTGGAGGGTGACCCTGTATCACTGTCTCTAGAAGGTCTTCTGCTCTGAGAGATTTATCTTCACAGCAAACCTGTCAAAGTGCTCCCCAAGGAACTCATGTGCCACTGCAAACTTGCAGCCCTATCTTTTTCCTTGATCAGACCTGAAATCCTCAAACCCACTGCACTGAAGACTGTAAATGTAAAAATCCTCCACAAAATATTAGCAAACCAATTCCAGTAGCGTGCAAGAAAAATTATACAACAAAAACACATGGGATTTATACCCAGAATGCAAGCGGTTTCAAAATAGAAAACAGAACAAAACAAAAAAACAATTTAGCATGTCACAACAACAAAATAAAGGGCAGAAACCATGTTATTGTTTCAATAGAAGTAGAAATCTCATTTAGTGAAATCCAACACATTTTCTTGATAAAAACATTCAAAAAGCTAGGAATAAAATGGGACTTTATTAATCTGATAAAGGGCATATATAAAATTCCCACAAACTATTCAATGGTGAAAGACAGAAAACTTTCTCCCTAAAATCAGGGACACAAGAGACTCATGCCACTCTATTCAACATTATACTGGCGTTTGTTATCATGGAAGTCAGGCAAGAGAGAAATAGATAAAATTCGCCAAGGAGAGAATATAGTATGTAAAACTATCTCTATTTGCAGGAAACTTGATTTTGTATCTGGAAAAATTATAAGGAGTCCACAAAACAATTAGAACTAAAAAATAAACTTGCTGTATCTATAATACAATATAATACTTATATACAAAATCAGTTGGACTTTATTAAAAATTAAAACTCTTATGCTTAAAAGACCCCATCAGGAAAGTGAGAATATAATCCAAATAACAGGAGATAATTTTTGTGGATAGAGTCAGCTATCCAGATTTTATAAAAAACAAATAAACAAAAAAACAAAACTCCTACAACTTAACAATAAAAAAGCAATGTAAGTAAAAAATGTTCAAAATTTTTGAATAGATATTTTTCAATAAATAGTGTATAATATTATGACCAATAAATGCATGAAGCAATTTCAACATCATTTGTCTTTATAAATTACAGATAAAAATTCCAGTAAGACATCACCTTCCACACAGGAGGTTGGCTATACTTAGGAAACAAGCAAAACAAGCACTGATGAGCATGCAAAAAAATCTAAATCTTAAATGTTGCTGGTAAAAATATAAAATGGTATACCACTTTAGAAGGCAGATAAATAGTTTCATAAAAATTTGAAGACTTACCATATGACCCAACAATTTCACTCATAGGTAATTATCCAAGATAAATGAAAACATGCATGCACGTAAAAACTTGTATGTAAATGCTTATAGCAGCATTATTTATAATAGCCCAGAAACAACCCAAATCAGATAACTGACAAGTGGATAGTCAAAATATTGTGTACCAATACAATGGAGTAGTATCCAGCAATAAAAAATAATAAAGCACAGAAACAGATGACAACATAGAAGGACGTTGAAAATGTTACTTTAAGTCAAGGAAACATACCTAGGAAATTAAATTTCATGTGAATTCCTTTTTGTAAAATGTCTCAAATGGGCAGAGTCATAGGGAAAGATTTGTGGGACTTGGCACTGGAGTAGGAGGAGGTGAGTAACAGGAATGATAGTGATTGCTAATGGCTTTGCAGCTTCTTTTTTTGTGTGATGAAAATATTTTAAAATTAAATTTTAACAGTAGTTGCACAACCTTGTGAATATACTAAAATACATCAAACTGTATGATTTAAATGGGCAAATTGAATTGTATTAGTTAAATTTCAATATAACTACATAAAATAGATCCCTATGTTTAAATTAAGATCCTTCAAGCATTTAAGTTCTATGATTAGTCTTCTTGAACAATGTATATAAACATGTAAAATATAAAGATAAAACCAAATAAATCACACAAATACTTCCACTCTGAAAATGTTACTTTTGTCTTATTTCCTCAATGGTCATTGGAGTTATGTTGCCTGGAGCTGAGTTCTGGCTTACTATCTACTCTCTGTGTCATCTTGGTCAATGTATTGAACCTCTCTGTGGCTCACTTTACATCTTTATAAACAAAAGGGCCTTGTGTTATCTAAGTAATTCCATATATACAGAATGACTATAACAATGCCTGGCATGGAATATTATATGATTGTCCTTGTTATAATACTATTAACATACGCATAACAGTGCTTGGCATGGAATAATATATGATTATCAATGTTATACTATTAACATACACACAATTATGTTTGTGCATATAATTAACATGTATGTAATTGCTGTTAGTACTTCTTAACATAACCTAATTAGTGTTTATGAAGTTTATTGAAATGTCTATCAAAGAGAAATTCATTTTAATTTGTATAACAATCATTGCTAGTTACCTTTCTAGTAAGTGAAATCATGCAGAAACAGTAGAAAGATGTAACGAGAAGGAAGAGTGTGTGTAAGATTGCATATCAAAAGGTAGGTTAAATAGGGGCATCTGCATGGCTCAGTCGGTTAAGTGACTCTTGATTTCATACTCTAGTCATGATCTTGGGGTCCTGAGATAAAGTCTGAATTGGGCTATCCGTTCAGTGGGGAGTATGCTTCAAAATTCTCACTCTTTGCCCCTCCTCCTACCAGCATGCTCTCTCTTGTTCTCTATCTCTCTAAAAAAATAAGTAAATCTTATTTTAAAAAGAGGTAGTTTAAATAGATTAATAGAAAAGAGAATATCGGGGTGCCTGGGTGGCTCAGTTGGTTAAGCAACTGCCTTTGGCTCAGGTCATGATCCCGGAGACCCGGGATCGAGTCCCACATCGGGCTCCCTGCTCGGTGGGAAGCCTGCTTCTCCCTCTCTCACTCCCGCTGCTTGTGTTCCCTCTCTGGCTGTGTTTCTCTCTGTCAAATAAATAAAATCTTAAAAAAAAAAGTTATTAAAACAAAAAAAAAGGAAAGAAAAGAGAATATGTAAAGTGTTTAATAACATTTTTGAACATTTTTATAACAAATGTTCAATCAGTTTAAAAGTCTGTATTCATAAATGTTTATTTTAAATGGATGATCATTTGTAATTTTAACTGATCACATTTTCTAAAAACTTCTGTTTTCAGAAATACAGAGAAAAAAATTGAATCTAAAATATTTTATTTGGCAGGTTAGGGTCAGTTATTCTGTGATCAAATATATTTTACTACATCATGAAAAGTATTAGAATACCAGCCCACGAAAAAATTAACAAAACTTTTGTGTTCATTTATGCATTTTCTTTTTTTAAATATGTCTAGAAAGCTGAGTGAGAGATAAGCAAGGAGAAAAAAATAATAAAATAAGGGAAGAGAAAGAAAAACTACTAAAATTTGAATATGAGTCCATCAACTAACTGTAAAAAGTAATTATTTAGATCCTTTCAATGTATGGCCTTAGTCTAATTTACTGTTTTTTGTGTATCAAATAAAATATAAAGTTTGTTTTGTGTGTATGTGTGTTTGTGTGTGTGAACAAACAAAGAACAATCCTCTGAATTATAGACCATTTTAATCATGTGATTTTATACTTGTGGAAATATTTTCAAATTCTCATTGTTGATACTGTCTCTGAAGAGGCCACTGAACCTATGGCATATGTAAAAATTGCTTCAGAGAGGAATAGATTTATCTGGGCAATTACTACATTGACTAAGGAACAAGGAGGCTGAATTCCCTCTTAACACAATTGGTATTTTATTGACTAATGTTAAGTAAGACACAGAGTTAAAGCCTTAGGGCATGGGAACAATTATTCTCTCCTGGGAATGAAGCACGATGCTTCATAGAGACTTGAATTCTAGAATGAATCACTGGAAGAGTGTTGGCAGCAGTATGGATCCACTGTTTGAAAATAAATTTATCCTATCATAGTTACCATGATGACTGAAATAAATGCCCAGCAATATACAAGGCCAACCATGGTTCCTTAATGGAAATTATTTTAGTCATTATTAGTGTATTGTGTATTTTTGTTTAAAATGATTGTTTTCTTTTTTCTTTTTTCTTTTTTTTTTAAGATTTTTTTATTTATTTGACAGAGAGAAACACAGCCAGAGAGGGAGAAGCAGGCTTCCCGCCGAACAGGGAGCCCAATGTGGGACTCGATTCTGGGTCTCCGGGATCATGACCTGAGCCGAAGGCAGCCGCTTAACCAACTGAGCCACCCAGGCACCCTGTTTTCTTGATAGCTGGGAATATACTAATGTGACAATACTAATATTGCAAACAACAATGAACTAATTTTATAGCATTGTCTAATTATTTTTCTTTTCAGTAATGATTGTTTTTAAGTCAAATACCATGTCTCACAAAAGCACCTTACATAATTTACAGGTCAGAGTTGTATGATAAACCCACTCTCTCAAAAAGAAAATGATTATTAGAAATTATACTGGCTGCAGCAAACAGTCTTAATGAGAAAAGTCACACATATTTTGTGTTTATTCTGTGCATGTTGTGCATTTATTCTTATTGTGTGATGAATGCTAAGGGCAAAATAAGCCTGGTGGAAGAATTCAAGGTTCTCTGTGGATTAAAAACTACAGACTTAGTCACTGTTCTTAGGTTTTTTTCTTTCTCAGGCACTGTGTATATGATCCACTTGTTTCTTTATTCCCACAACCATAACTTGAAATCTTTGCCCTGAGTCTTTGCCCATCTAGATTCCCAGTGTCCTCCATCATAGAACTGTCTCAAAATTTGGTCTTGAAACTCACCTTTTGGGGCGCCTAGGTGGCTCAGTTGGTTAAGTGACTGCCTTCGGCTCAGGTCGTGATCCTGGAGACCTGGGATCGAGTCCCACATCTGGCTCCCTGCTCAGCAGGAAACCTGCTTCTCCCTCTCTCACTCCCCCTGCTTGTGTTCCCTCTCTCTCTGTGTTTGTCTCTGTCAAATAAATAAAATCTTAAAACAAAACAAAACAAAACAAAACACCTTTTACATAAGTGATGAATGCTAGAAATCACAAGAAAGATAAATGCTTAATTACTTCTTCCACTTATTTATTTTTTTCATCCATTTATTCAGCATCTCTGTGTGCTGAGAGTTGAATGAACATACAAGGTGTATCCTTTCAGAAAAGAACTTCACAGTACGTACATTGACCTACTTCTTTGCCAAAAATTCTTGTCCTTATTTCAGTTCAACTATGGAGTAAAACAAAATGCACACATACTCTCTCTCTGTCCCTCTGTCCTTCTCTCTCTCACACATACATACAAGCACACAGCTTTTAACAATAGTCAGTGTTTTAACATGTCAATGTTATAGTACTATTAACACATACAAACAGACCTTCCATTATATTTGTGCAAGTAACTGTCAACATATGTGTGACACTTACTATGTGCTAGATATTGTTTTAAGTACTTTAACTCTAGGCATAAATTAACTAGGATTTGTAAAGTTGGTTTTGTTTTAAGTTTTTGCACTTAAATGTATACTTTTAATATACATAAATAGTTTCAGTAGCAGGAGTAGCTTAGAATATTGACAAGTGGGGCGCCTGGGTGGCCAGTGGGTTAAAGCCTCTACTTTCGGCTCAGGACATGATCTCAGGGTCCTGGGATTGAGCCCCTCTTCAGGCTCTCTGCTCAGCAGGGAGCCTGCTTCCTCCTCTCTCTCTGCCTCCTGCCTACTTGTGATCTCTCTCTCTGCCAAGTAAATAAATAAAATCTTATAAAAAAAGAAAAGAATATTAACAATTGTTCTGACAACTAGTTTACTTGCAATGAAGGTGAAAATCTGACAATGTATTGGAAGTGAAATTATTTTAGCATGTGATCTCAAAGAAGTAAGATAGATGTGAATGTAGAATGGAAGAGGATCTTTTTTTCCTGATAAATCTTTAATTGTTTGGTATTTTAATCTATGAACTGATTTTGACTTAAAGTGCTAAAGTTTAAATATTAATATTTAATATTTATAGAATATAACTGAAAATGTTTCTTAAAAGCTATATCACATAAGAAAATATATCAGATATAGCTACACTAAACCACCTACCCTGTCTTTATTTTAATTATAATCTCAAATTTTTAAAAAGATTTATTTATTTGTTTATTTTACAGAAACACAGCTAGAGAGGGAACACAAGCAGGGGAAGTGAGAGAGGGAGAAGCAGGCTTCTCACCAAGCAGGGAGCCCTATGTGGGGCTTGATCCAGGACTCCAGGATCATGATCTGACCTGAAGGCAGATGTTTAATGACTGAGCCACCCAGGCACCCTATAATCTCAATTTTAAGAAATATTTGGGGGCTTTTGATGCAGACCGATACAGTTTAAATTGTAGCTCTTCTATGGATCCTTCTCATAATTTTGCAGAGTAGTCCAATGTGTAAACCTGAGTTATATCATCTGTGAAATAGAGATATTACACAACTGACAGAAGTACTATGAAGATTGATATAATAAAGGCAAAGTAAATAGTGCAGTGTCTAGCATAACTCAGTAAGTGGTAGATGTCTTTTGAGAGACACATGAAGACCACCTCATTGTCGCAGCCGGCACAACAATGTAAGCTGAACCTGAGGGCAAGGAGATGGGAAAACAAACACAAGGACAAGATGAAGAAAAAAAAGAGATGGGGACAGGAGGGACAAAGTGGATGATGTCCAAGCAATGCGGATTTTATTAAGGGTTACAAAGCTTTTTATAGTAGAATGTGCTCAATCGAACAAGGGGTGGTGACAATAACAAGGTTACATGTTTTCCTTATTATCATGATTTCTACGCACACCCCTGATCATGCCCAAGCCCCTTGGTAAGATTAAGATCCTATAATAGTAAAACTGCCTACGTGACTACCATGACTACCACTGCATAGTACGTGACTACCACA